>SKCR01050039.1:0-44516 GCA_019454045.1 Zanthoxylum bungeanum
TATGAATTTATAAATTGAGTTTGCTTATATCTTGTGTGATGTTTTGGTTTGCTTATTGAATGTTGATTTTAATGCTTCTTATTACTTGATCACCAAAAGGATTGGTGTGGTAAACTTAGATGAACTTAATAAAGAGATTTTAGGTTTAGCTTTAGAATCAATAGCACACGTTCTCATTTTAGGGATTTCCTTATAGGATAGAAATTTACATGTCGGGTGGGTGTCGCCATATTTGGAACTTGTTCTTAATGAATTTGGGGTTTCTTAGTTAACATAGAAATATAGTTAATTAAGTTACTTTGAATGTTTGCACATAACCATCGAAAGAGGCTTGTGGATATCTTAGTGTTCCAGGTTAATAAGCCAATGTATTGAACAAGTATAGGAGAACCAATTCATCTTTAGAAGAATATTAGGTGGATTCACAACTCTGAATGTTTTCCCTTCATTGATTCCCTTGGAATTTATCGTAATTTTATTTATTCACTTTAGTTATAAATATCTTCAACCAACAACCACATTCAATTTTATTTAGATACTTGTAAGTAATTAGTTTTAATAATTAGTAACGTAGGATATAAGTCATCGTGGAATCAATAATATTTTATACTACTTGAGCGATACATGTGCTTGCGTAATGTGTGAAAATCACGTTCAAGTTTTTGGTGCCGTTTTCGGGGACTTATTTATCTTTCGTTATTAATTTTGAGGCTAAATACATTACTTGTATTTAAGTGTTTTTCTTGTTTATCTTTCTTTTTGTTTTTTATTTTTACTTCAAGTGGTCGAAGTAATGAAGTACCATTGGAAGATGGAAGCATTAAGAGCTTTAAGAGGTGGTGTTACACCCATGTCGAGGAGATACAGTCTGATTCTCCGAGACCTGTTGTCCATCCCAACAACTATCAGTAGATATCAGAAAAAAGTGGGGGCAACATATGCTCAAGCCTTTCAGAACATGATGATGAGATGTGAGATATACGAGGGCCACCGCCCGAGTGATCATTGCACGTTCAACTATAATTTAAGGTGGCAAAATCATCAGAATTTTACTTGGCATAATAATGAAGGTCTTGCATATCCCACTGAACCATATTATCCTCTTTATCCACCACCAACCCATGATTTTCCTCAAGAACCAGAACCATTAGTGGAGGAATGGATGGTTGACATGCTCAAGCAACATGAAGCTAAATTTGAAGCAATGACTTAGAGTCAAGCGACATCCATACATAGACTGAAAGATCAATTAAGACAATTAATTGATAACCGGAGCTACATACTTCAAGGAACATTATCAAATGACACTGAAGAAGCCCTCGAGAAAGAGCTTCATAATGACACCGTAATAGGGAGAGAGGCAGAGTCGTACGAAGAGTTAGAGGTATCATATAAAGAACCTGAACAAGCAGAGTATCAAATTGATCTAGATAATTCTCTAGACGCTGAGTTCATTTATGAGGAGACACAAGTAGAAGAGCTACTTATACCTTTCATAGCAACAAAGCAAGATGAGGGCTTGGAGACAAATATATCAAACGATGCCAACTAGAATACATCGACTCTGTATCCCAAATTGACAATCTTGGAGCATGCATTGTGCAATTTTCTGATGAAAAGCTAAATAAAGAAATTCGTAAGTACATCTATGAGGAAGTGGTGGAATAAGGAGTTGAGAAATAGCAGCTGTTTGAGCTTATTGAAAATCTTATGACACAAAGGGACACATCTCACATTTGGGAAATTAGCATCATAAATACAACCATAAGCTTGACAGCATGGCACAACCATTCAAATTTAAGCATCATACGAGACCTCCCGATGACCTAATCTTACATTCAAGGTCTTCTAAAGCAAAAAGGTTGAAGAAGGTGGCATGAGCACTGGTGAAAAACGAAGATGATTCTTGTGTATATAAGAGGGTTAGTGGGAGCGCACTGACAATCATTGTCCTAAATATTGATGATGTATTACTTCTCGGCAATAAAATTCTCATACTATAATCGGTAAAAGCTTGGCTTTCATAAAATTCTCTATGAAAAACCTGGAAGAAGCATGCTTTATTCTAGGAATAAAGGTCTACTCGGATAGATCTAGAAAGCTGCTGACACTCTCCCAGAGCTCGTATGTTATGAAAATATACGTGACCAGATGTCTCATATGCTTTGAGAATATGTAGACGCAATCAGACCAATCCGGGTGATGGTCACTGGATTGAAATAAAGAACATCCTTAAATATCTTGGATGAACTAATGATACTTTCTGAGAATGTGGGGAAATGAGAACTTGAGGTGATTGGGTTCACCGCTGTAAATTTCTAAACTGATAAAGACGACTGTGAGTCGCAATAAGGGTACATATTTAGTTTGAATAACGGAACAGTGAGCTGAAAATCTTCCAAGCAAGATACTGTTGCCGATTAAACAATAAAAGTGAAATATTGCTGCAGCTGAGGCAGCAAAAGAAACATTTTGGATCTATAAATTCCTAATTGGATTAGGAGTAGTTATATTAGCAACTGAGCTGGGCTATAGCACAGGCTAAGGAACCGCGGTCTCATCAACGATCCAAGTATGTACTTCAACTGTTTCATCTGATTTGTGAGATCATACATCGTGACGATGTGATGATCGAATAAATCGCATCAGATGATAACCTTACAAATCCGCTGACGAAAGCTATTTCTCAGCAGAAGTTTGAGCAACCCGTACATAGTTCAGGTGTTGGACACTTGAGTGATTGGCTATAGACAAAGTGGGAGATTGTTGGATAATTATGACCCATAACATCACTATTTTGTAAAGAACATGGTGTTCTTGTACAAAATTAACTATGTGACAAAGGAAATTGCTATTTGATCATTTGTAATTGGATTGCCTGGATATATAAATGATAAAAGTCCATATGATTAGTACCAGATTAATAAGATATGAGACATTATTAATCCATGTAAGGTTTAATCATTAAATATCCTTAGTCGTAGTATCATCGAGATTGGACATCGATAATACGGAATAGGCTAGTATTACACTTGTGCGCGTTATGGAAGCTTAACGGCATAATTAATATAGGATTAATTGCGGTAAGAATTTATTTGGGATAAAATTCGGATAGAAAAGAGAGAATGATTAATTTAGAATTAATCAATTAAATAATATATTTGATATATTAAATGAAATCGGATTTCAAAGCGGAATTAAAATGGGATTTTAATTCGGGCGAACGAATTAATTTAGAATTAATTCGCAAGCGACTTTTGTAATAATTTTTCTAGGCATTATTATTTAATTAAATTGGATTTAATTACGTCGCAACGGAAAATTCATTTATTCAGAATTAACGAACCCGGGCCCGAGCGAAGTTGCGTGTTGAGTTAGCCGACTTAAATTTCGAATTTAAAAGTTATTGGACCTACTTCACTTAGTTCAACATGTTAGACATGTGATGGAAGTGGTTAGGCTTATTTCATGGATTTGATTTGTTGAGTGTAAAGCTTGGATTGCTTTTAAAACACTCAAACCAATTCAACACACAAAACTTAATATAAATTAACAAGTCAACTTTGGAAGCATGATAAGGTTACTATTCATAGCAACTAAGCTCTTTATTCTCCCTCAAAATGCCGAGCTTCTCTCATTCTCCCATGGGTTTTTGTTGTAAAAATCAAGCATGCTAGCACATCAAGGTCTCAAAAGAAGGTGATAGGGAGACTCACCCAAGTGTTGGAACACTAATAGAAGGCTTGGAGCTTCCATCTTCAAAGAAAATTTTTCAAATTCATCTAAACCAATGTAAGTATTCCGCAACTTCCTTTGGTAAAATTCACACACGAATCACTCTTAGAGATCCTTGGCATGTTCTAGGAACACTAACAATACTTATATCTTGACATCACACCCAATACACTACGATTCTCAGTATACCCAAAAGAGGCGTACACAGAACTTGTTAAAGCTCCGGACGACCAAAACCAAAGTATACTGATTGTCGCAAGTATTAGAGATGCAAGTCTCAGGTTAAGACCAGTACACCTACCCTGATTCGGATTCCCATAGACACATAGTTATAATACCAAATAGACTCTGAGGGGTCTATCCAGAGGGAAGCTGTTCCCGGTCCAACGGCTAACAGAACTTCCTATCACACTTGCATAAGTATCCAATACCTAAATATATGAGAACTATGTCGTTAAGCTTCCATAACGCGCACAAGTGTAATACTAGCCTATTCCGCATTATCGATGTCCAGTCTCGATAATACTACGACTATGGATATTTAATGATTAAACCTTTCGTGGATTAATATTGTCTCATATCTTATTAATCCGGTACTAATCATATGGACTTTTATCATTTATATATCCAAGTAATCAAATTACAAAATGATAAAAGAGCAATTTCCTTTGTCACATAGTTAATTTGTACAAAGAACACCATGTCTTTTACAAATAGTGATGCTATGAGTCATAATTGTCCAACACCAGGTTGTCGAGTTTTAGGATACATCATGTCCGATTTTCTGTAATTTTGGAGGCTTATGGAGATGGGTTAATCTTGTCTCCTATCGGTAGCACCTTGCCCCTGGCGGGGTGTTACAATAAATAAGTATATAAATATTAACAAAATTCATTATTCAATAATTTTTTTTTTAAATTTTTTTTTACCCTTTATATACACAATTATATGTTGAATTATGTGCATATATCATTTTTTTATTGGGCCACTGGCAATTTCCATGAAATTAATGTAAACCAATCACGCATCTATCAGTCGATGTAAAAATTCTATTATACAACGGTGATATCATATTTTTAATATAACAATTCAATAATATTGTAGCATTCTTGCTAAATTGTAAAACAAATACTAAATAATTGATAGTTTTCTTTAACACAACTTCTATATATTATAATTATTAATTAGTAGTAGTACATCATTCATATAATTATGGTATCAAAATATTTTTATGGTCCATGTTTCAACTTTTTGATACCTAAATATTTATATAACAAGAAAGCTTTAATCATAGATGAATACATACATTCCAATGGCTTGTCTAAAAATGATTTTCAAACATTTTAATAGCATTTTAATAAAGGTTGTCACCCAAGTTCGAGTCTTAAAAAGGTAAGGAGTTCAAATATATATAGGTTTACAATTCCCCTTGGATTTAAGAAAAAAATGTATGCATACATACTGTGGCGGAACCAAATAAAAGTGAGTGGGGTGAGTCACATAAATTAATAAAAAAAAACATGATAATTTTAATTTGTCCGTGAAAATTCATATGGCTCTCAAGTTATGACCCTATACAGAATTATTCAAACCAACTTTATATGAGACAAGTCAAATGTAGAATTAACATGGTATGATTCAATCAACCACCCTTAATTTTAATCAATTTCCACAGTCACAATCAAAGTAATAATTAAAGAGAGAAAAGTAAATAAGCAATCAACACAAAGATTTCATGACTTATTAAACTATATGTTTTCTTTTGAAGAGGATAACATAAGCTCATCTAGTCAAAGGTAACACTATTTAGTGACTGAAGTATAACAGAGATTAAACTGTCAGTCCAATAACTCATACATACAACCAAGCCTCAAAACAATAAAAATGTATGTGAAGTGTAAGCACGAGATATACAAAGGATCTCTATCACACACACTCATGCACATATAGCACTAAGAAAACTAAAAGCATATTACACAAGTATAACCATATATCCTACATATCAGAATCACATGCAAAAAGCTTCTACATGCTATTTCAAGCCATAAATCATTTTTGATCTTTTTTATTTTATATTTTATATTTTCCTTTAAAAAATAAAAGACACAAGAAGGCTTGTCATTTTCCAATGGTACGTGGAGTTATATCCCGAGTGCAGATCATATTACCGTCAATTCGAATCGGCCATGAAATTTATGTCCGGGTTTCCATCCTATATACCAATGGACATATAACAAAAATAAAACAAATCACACACACCCATATACAATGAAAATAAAAACATGCAGTCATACAAAAAATTAAAAAAAATGCACACACATATGCAACAGAGAAAGATAAATGCACCATCTAAGTAGAGACACACTGAAGTACACTTTCATCATGCTTGTAGGATCAAGATATTACGAAGTTATTGGGAAAATATCTTCATTTCTTACCTAAATTTTCTTAGGAGTCTCTTTCACTTGAGAACTCCTTGTCAACAATGCAAGTTTCTCACTAATAAACTGAGTCTGTTTAGCTAATGTAGAAACTTGACGAGCCATATTCAAAGAATCAAACCTAAGTGAAACACTCTTAGGCCTTTTCTTTTATTTATGCAACATGAAACACTTAGGCCTAATATGTCATAATTTACCACAGTGATGGTAAACATGTATAAACATCAGATGAGAGCGAGGTTTACTAGAAAAATATCTAGATTGAGGTTGGGTCATAGGACAAGGAACAACATGAGGGATCTCATGACACTCATCAACGAGTTTCTTTCCCAAGTTATATAGAAGAGTTAGTTCAACCTGACCAGACCTGTACTAGGTTGTGACAAACACAAATTTAGAAGATGATTTCTTGTCACAACTCAAATCAATGAAGCTTAATCCTCTCTTTTCACATGAAGGCATACCAATCCCTAACATGTTGTTGAGCTTATCTATCCCACTGGAAAATGCAGATATCTGTGTTCTAGCATTTTCAAGCTACTATTTCTAGGAATTGGATTCTATCAACTAGCTCCCCATTCCTCCCTCCGAGGCCATCAACAACAATAAGACTCTTGCCAAGATTGGCTTCAACTTCATTCTTTTCTAGTTATGTTTCTTTAAACCTTTTATTGACCTCAATACACGCCTTCTTGATACCTAAGCTCTCATTAAATAATTCAGTATAAACTATTTGAAGATTATCCTCATCTACAGAGTAATTGTGAGAAAACACTGAAGAAGCATCCATGTCAGTAACATTGGCCTCTCTCTTACCGACCACACTGGAAGAAAATGCAGTGTAATTACACTTCTCCTTAGGAGACTCATCAGAAGAATAGTTATCTTTTGAATCACTATGGGAGAATTTCTTAATTTTCTTGCCCTTAGATTTAAGGTATGTGGAATACACAGATCTTATGTGCCCAAATCCTTCACATTCATGGCATTGAATGACCCGAAGTTTCCTATCATTTCCTCTCTAGATTCTATCTTATGACTACTACGCTCTATAAGTTTCTCATCCCTACTTCTATGAGAGCCACAATAATTTTCTTCAACTTAAGAAACTTCTTGAACTTGTTCACAAACATGACCATCTCAACATTTGTGAGAGAATCATCATTATCATCATTGGATGAATCATAGATAACTTCATTCATGATTTTCATCGCTATGTTCTTGGGCTTTCTATAACTAAGAAGTTTGCTCTCATACACCTGAAGTTTTCCTATGAGGTCTTCTAGTTTTAGGTGATTTACATTACTTTTTTTAATACAGTGATCTTAGTCAGGAATATTTTGGGTAAGGATCTAAGGATTTTCCGAATTATCATATTCATAGGAATAGTCTCATCTAAGTTAAAACTGGAATTAATAATATCGTTAATCTCAGCATAAAACTCGTCAAACATTTCATCCTCTTTCATCCTAGCAACTTTAAACCTAGTAGAAAGTTCTTGGAGTCTATTGTTCTTAATGGACAGTGTGTCCTCATGAACAGTCTCAAACATGTCTCATGTATCCTTGGCAATCTCACACATAGACACTCTACTAAACTCAGCAGACCAAACAGCAGCATGAATAAAATTAATGGCTTTGTTGTTCTTATTACTCGCTACAAACTCATTTTGGTACAAGTGAGTTTATCTTTAAGGGAAGATGCCCCATTTTTCACACCTTGGTATATCCGGATACGTGATCGGTAAGAGACGACCTAGCCATCACTTTGAACTAATGACTTGTACTCACTAACCTACTAACTGATTGACTGTATACATGACGATCATAAATCACACACACACACATATATAATCTGAACCATTCAAGAATTGCTAGACCTGAATCATACATAACATGCATCTGTAACTAGACCTGACATAATTTTAAAAATTTCGGCATGCAATATCCTAAATATTAGGCAACGTGAATCCAAGTCTATCATCATAAGAGGATCTGTATGCGATTCATATGATATCCATTATCATGACTCATATATATAACATGATTATATATATATATATATATATATATAATATATATATATATATATATATGCAGATCTAATCGATTACAAAATATACAAATGCCTACACATCTTAATATATGTTAATGCGTAAATACATAAATCCATATAAGGCCTTATGGTCTGATTTGACACTATCTAATTATTGGGCCCGACTCTGACCACTGTGATGTGTAATGATTGTTGCTTTGTCTCGTCTCCTCCACTGGTATTAACTTGTAATTCCTGTAAGATTGAAAAGGAACTAAGTAAGTCGAATGTTTGACTTAGTGAGTGGATGAAATAATGTAAACTTACGAAATAACAATCATGAAATTTAGTGAAATACTACGCCAAACCTGAAATGTGGAGCATAATATAATTCTTGTACATACATCAAAACCGTACCCTAAGATGAGGACCTGTAACATGACTGGTTAGTGAAACATAATAACATGATGTTGTTGGAGTTGGTGCTTGGTGCGCCAATCCGAATAATATATAATTATATTTTATTATTTATTAATAAAATAATAATATTTTCATTTCAAACCTTATTAATGGTAATGTCACTATGCATATTAGATGGATATATATGCTGAGAATGACATCGACCTTAGAATATTCATTTAGTAATATTGGACACTGAGTGGTCCGATATTGGGATAATATTAGTATTACTATTATAAATTATTCTTAAAGTAAATATTCCTAGTCGTTGTTTTGGAATACAGTTAAATTCCTATAACTGAGAAGACAAACACATGTCGTATATTGGAATTAGAGTTCTGATGGTTTAACCCGATGTACCATGAGCATAGGAAACTCATATAGACATGTTGGTATTTGTTGGAGCGAAAACTGAATGGCTCACATGTGATTCCTAATAGTTGAAAGTACACACCATTGTCAATAGGAATCTTCTCTAAGTCGAGTAACATATGTGATCCTTTGACTATATGATAACATTGGTTTTGTCTGAGATCCTCCATACTTTGATGCCATATATGTTAGAAAGCTTTCATGATATGACCTCTATATGTTTATTGGGTGTGGAACGATGCACTCATTAATCAAGTGCATATCAAGATAGGATCCGTTGACCCGTATGTGTACCATAAGGGGTTTAGGTATTCATATGAATAAGTCACGATTCTTAAAGACTTTAGCACCAAAGCCGATTACCTAGGCTGGATTGCTTTTATCAGAAATAATTTCTTATTAAGTTGTAAAGAATCATGGACGTGTCGACATGAGATGTGCGCCTAGGAAACTGGATGGTGTATTATATGTTTTTTAAGAACAACTCGGATAGCCTACGACATAGGGATTGGTAAACATATGTGATGACTTCGACTTATATAGTTCAGAAAGGTCGTTCATGTTATTCGTGAATTCGGAGGTGGCCGAATTGCGTACATATTAGCTAGGCTTATATGACGAACGTGTTTGAACTTAGAGAGTGTCAATATGAAGTGTACTCGTTGAGCACTTGGGTAGCCGATTAATTTTGATAAAAGATAATATTCGATATTATAATTATCAACTAAGATAATCAAGTTTTATTAGATAACATTGATTATTTACTTTGACCTAAATGGATTAATTGGATTAATTCAAGATTTACACAAGGGCTTAATTATAAATTCATAAATATCTCTACCATTTGAGGTATTTTGGTAATTGTACATATATAATTATAGGTGTATTTGGCTTGATGTAATTTGATTAAATCAAAATGGCAAACATTGAACGAGTCCATTTGCTAATTTTTATCTTGATTTAATTGGATTAAATCAAAGTGGTAGACAAAAGTGATTCATCACACCTAATTATTCATAGTTGGATAAATTGGATTAAGCCCACCTAAAAGTTGATTAAAACTTTTATTAATTGAAAATTACCTAAGTTTTACTATAAATAGAAAGCTTGAGGAAGGTTTTAATTAAGCTAAAGCAAAAGAATAGCTAAATAAGCTTGATAAGCTTAAGCTCATGAAAATACAAGTAATTCTTGGAGAAATTACCCTAAGTTAGAGAACTGTTTAAAGATGCTTTGGAAGATCTCTACAACATTTCATCTTGGAGAAATCAAGATTGGATCTGGAGTAAAGCTTGCTTGCATTGGAATCAAGATTGGATCTTGGAGTGAAGCTTGCTAAACCTTGGAAGTTCTCCAATAATTTCAACAAGGAGAAGGAGATTGGATCTTTTGTATCAAGATTACTAGGTAATGTTTGATCTTATCCTAAGCTATGTTCTTCATTAGTGAGACATATAGTAATGAATTATGTATTGGATGGCTTAAAGTTGAAATAAGACTAATGAATTGTGTTAGGATACTTTGGAAGTATAAACAAAATATGCTTGTAATTAGGTCAAAAATGTTCATGTTGGACATGGAACAATTAATAAGAGTTTGGAACTCTTGATTAAAGCTTAGAGGTATGGCTACCATTTTAGAATCACTTGACCACCTTTGGGTGAACTAGAATTGTACATAAGACATTTCATAGTGGGATTCTAAATTGGTTTGTGTTTTGATTCAAACAAATGCATACATATTTTTAGAATTCATGTATGTTAGTGGTATAACATGAGTTGATGGTGGTTATGATGCTAAAATTGAATTTTAGGTGTATTTGAAGTATTAGGAGAAAATTGGAAGTGTTTAATATGGGTTTGAAGTAGAAATTGCTCACTACCTAGGGCAATATCGTGACCCCTCCAGCGTCATATACACCGAGCATCAGACCTAGACGCGTCGCGACAATCACCTTTCCGCGTCGTGACACCGAGACATTCAGCTTTCGCAGTTGCTCTCAAACTTTGGAGCATCTCGATGCCCAAGCTCCCGTGTCGTGATGCGTAGAGTTGATATATACTGAAACTTTATTTTCTCCGTTCCGGAGTTTTCAGACTCCGTTTGGGTCCTAGTTTTTTCCTACGGACTCGAAATAAAATGTAGTTTTACATAAAAATATTATAAAATACACCAATGCTATATATGCATGGGTTAGACCCACTTTCACTGTACTGAGAACTGATCCAACCCTAGGGGTTCCACAACCACCCCAACAGATGTAACACAAAAAAAATGTCATGACATGATATTGACATATACTATTTTTTTGAAACTAAAACTAGAATATGGTAGGAAACTGAATCTTGACATTAAGACTGACAACTGAGACATGACGTGAAACTGAGAATGTGCTGACGTGAACCTGAAAACTAGACCTGATGACGTGGACTACTAACCTGAACATGACCTGAAACTGCGTGAACATGTTCTGAAGCTAACGTGCTCTACAGGACATGACTTCTAATGTAACCTGATCTGCTAGAAGGATCTGCAACCTTATGATTTGGTTACCTAATCTAAAACTGTATACAATGCCATGGAACTACATGAACTGAACCTGAATACCTTAACTTGAAGCTTTTAGTTTTGAACCTAGGTGTCTGAACTGAACATGCATGTGTTGAACCTGAAAGCTACACTGAACGTGCCTGACTGGAAGCTGAATACCTAAACTGATGAGTTCAATCTGAGTATCTGGACTGAAATTTCTTAAAATGAATCTAAATATTAAGCTAAACATGCATGAGCTGAGCCTGAATAATAAACTAAACCTACATGACTAGAATCTGAATACCTGAACTGAACATGACATGATAAATATGAGAATGTGACCTGATTACTGCTATTTACTATTACCAAACCACCCAAACCTATAGTAAAACTATCACAAACTCATGGTGGCTTGGATCTATCACAACCCGGGCATGAATCATAAAACATGGGAATGGCTACATGGGTTGCAATTCGTGAACTGGGAACTGTCACAAACTACTCGATATGATTTCTGACATGGCCTTGGATGCTATCATGAACTATTACCTAACAACAAGTTATTTTGATATGAACCTGAGTGTCGTGTTCTGAAGCTACATGTACTGAAATATGGATTCTAGGAACCTGTCGTACTACGTGATATGAACCTACATGATCTCATTTGGAACTACATAAGCTGTGAATTGACATGCTAATCTGACCAAAATCTGCATGATATATGTTGAATCTATCTTAGCTAAATATAGACGACTAATCAAGGCCAAATTCTACATTTGTTCTGAAACTACCTGAACTGTATCTGATTCTCTACACTGAACATGACCTAACCCTGAACTAACCTAATCTGATATGAGCTACCTGAAATTAACATACATGACTGAAACTATATAGTCTGACTGGATTCTTAAACTACATGAACTGAGCACGACTATATGAAAACATGTTATGCAACTTTTAAAACATGCATATAATCTGAAAACTGTACTATGTGCTGAAAATATGTAATTGATAATGAAAACATGTCATGATCTAAAATCCATAAACAGGTCTGTAAAAATATATTTCATAAAATTCTATACGTGAGCTGATAATACACCAATATAGTAGCCTATGGGAGCTGAAAGCTACCTAGCGGGATGATAAGTGCGGTTTATACCTACTTATTCATGCATTCTTAGCTTACTGTTTTGTTAGATTCCATATCATTTCATGTATTTTGTAGTTTCTTTTATGTTTTATTTGTAGGAAGCATTGGAACATGAATTTGTACGTGTTTTGGGACCCTACGGATCAACGGAAGCACGAGGGAAGAGCGAAAAATACAGAAAAATAGCAACCAGGAAATTACTCTGGTGTCGCGACGCCCACTTCCTGGCTTTGTGACACCCAATCAAAAATCTTCCATAGTAATTTCCACAAGTTGGGCACCTCAGCGCCACTTTCCGACGCCGCGGCGCTGCACAGACTTCTAGAAACATCAATTTTTAGGGTTTTACATGCATAATGACTCCAAGACTTTTCTATAAATATATAAGCTCGTCCAAAACCATGACGGAGGAGGCCAATACACAGAAAAAACTCAAAAACACATATTTTAGAGAGATCCATATAGGAGGATTGAAGAGCGACAAGAGGAGACAAAGGCAATGACGTCCGAAGAGGAAGGGATTCAAGTCGAATTTTATCATCTAGTTTATTTCTTCAACTCTAATGATGTCCATTATGTTCATGACCCTATTTTTATTATTTTTATCTTTAGTCATGAACTAACTCCATTATTCTAGAGGATAATGTAACCTAATGGTTGAACCTATGTGTTGTTTGCTAATTTTATTTTTATGAAGTTTTGAATTAGTTTATTTATATTCTTTTGTATTTAATGCTTCTTGTTTGCTGGCCACAAATTCAGATGATGAATGTTTATAATCTATCGCTCGGGAGAAAGGGATTTTGAATAGGATCTAGAGGATATAACCTAGGAGTTTTATAGAGTTTGGGAGAATCTATAATTCCTTTGAAGTCGTTACGAAAGAATCATATAACTTAATGAATTATTGATTACTAAATTTTTCTAGGGATATCAAAATCGGTAAGTGATAATCTTTTCACTATTGCTCGGGAGAGGGAGTGAAATACCTTAGGATTCTTGACTTATAAACAATGCAACTGAATAAGGATTAACTGACATAACAAATACATAGGGGATAGCGAGGAGAAATCAGACTCTAGAATCTCTCGTATATTGGTTTCTCATCATATTTTATTTATTTATCTTTTAGTTTTAACTTAGTTTATATTAAATTACTTTCTAAATAAAGTTAAGTTTATCAATTATAGTACTTAGTGTGAGTTTGATCACAATCCCTATGGGTTCGACACTCTTTCACTCATCTTTACTAAAACTTGACACCGTACAGTTACGGTACGATATAAAATATTGCAATAAGTTTTTGAAACTACACAGTCCGACTGAAATTAACATACATGAACTACATATGTGATACATGAAATTAACATACATGACTGAAACTACATAGTCTGACTGGATTCTTGAACTACATGAACTGAGCACGACTATATGAAAACATAATATGCAACTTTTAAAACATGCATATAATCTGAAAACTTTACTATATGCTGAAAACATGTAATTATAATGAAAACATGTCATGGTCTAAAATCCATAAACATGTCTGTAAAAATAATTTTCATAAAATTCTATACGTGAGCTAATAATACACCAATATAGTAGCCTATGGGAGCTGAAAGCTACCTAGCGGGACCTATCACTGTGTAGGCCATGGAACTGATTTGAAATACTGAACTGCTAAGCCTATGGCGGTGATCAGTGACCCATAGACTATTTGAACGGACGTGGGACGCTAAAGTTCAGAGGATGTCACTAAACTGGTGGTTTGAGAATCATAAGCATATATTTATAAAAATATTTTCTAAAACATAAACTAAAAGTCATGAAATCATCGAAAATCATAATACGTAAACATGAACATTGAAAATCAAATTCTACAATCTAACATGCATGATACGAGAATAATCTAACTTTAACATGAAAAGCTCTGAGTGCACCATTGACATATTAGCTACGTGATCTAAATGTTATACATAAGCTAGTAGTCTTGAAATACATGTGTTGAGATCTGCTGAAACAAGTATTCTAGTTATACTATTATTAACATAAGCTAAAAATGACTAAAAAATTAATTCATAAATTAAAGGCATGAACTAAAAATGAAACTAAAATTTTAAGTTACAATGCATAAACTAACACATAGGTTGAGGACACGACATGGAGACGTGAATAAAATTCCTTAATTGAGTACTAAAACTAGATACAATGGGTTGATTTCATGAAATAAATATAAAATCAAATGAAACTTATTTAACTAAGAAACATAAAGAGAAAATGGAAATGAAGTATCCACTCACAGACTGATGTTCGCTACTAGCGTGCCTGAATGCTATTGAAATGACTCCTACGAAGTATCTAATGAAACATGTATTCAATTATAGTTAGCACACTCAAATAAATGAAACTGAATGGGATCACGAATTTCGTGAATGAATGAAAATACTGTTATGCATACAGACATGCTGACATGATAACTGGGATGTTTAATTAACATCCAAAACTATATTAACATGCTGCTTAAAGTAACTAAACTGCCAATACTACATGACGTGCTTATACTGAGGCTGATGGGACATTTCAGAGAAGCTGATTTAGCCGCTTGAAATGTTCAAAGCTATCCATCAAAATCAAATGCCCAATTGGCCTTAACATTCAAGCCAACCGTTTAGCTAAGACAAAGGTACATACCTACACAAGTGTATCATCAACACTTAATACATTACCAT
The DNA here is from genome assembly GCA_019454045.1 of Zanthoxylum bungeanum. Classification (NCBI taxonomy): domain Eukaryota; kingdom Viridiplantae; phylum Streptophyta; class Magnoliopsida; order Sapindales; family Rutaceae; genus Zanthoxylum; species Zanthoxylum bungeanum. The sequence goes on from SKCR01050039.1 coordinate 15,453, forward strand.
ATTTATCAATACGCAACATACATTAGGGGTGGAAAAATGAATAAATGAATCGAATTCGTGACGAATATTAAACAAATCGAATCGTAATGCACTAAATTCAAATTTGATTTATTTATTAAACGAATCCCGATATTAGGATTCGAATTCGATTCATTTAATAAACGAATATTCGTATTCGATTCGTTTAAATAAAATTAAACGAATTGAATCAAATTCGATTATTTTAATAAACGAATATTCGTATTCGATTCGTTTAATGAAAATTAAATACAAAATCAATAGCATATTCATTGTTCTAGATTAAAAATCCTTACAACATGCATATTAAAGCATATTCATTGTTATAGATTTAAAATCCTCCTTACAACAAAGTCCTTAATCATTGTAATTTGGTAAGAAAAATGATGAATCCAGAAACATTATTTTTGAAGAAAAAAATAAATATTCGGTGAAATCTTCTCAATCAATACTCGAAACCATAACTATGAAATCTGATGAGTGGTTTTCGAACGCTCTAAACAGAGCTGCTGGTGTCATTTTGAATCAAGGGTTTATGGATTCTGCTTCGGTTAATTATTTGCAAGGTCTTGATGACGAGACTGTCACGACGAAAGTCGCTGTTGTATCTGACACCGGCGGTGGGTGAGGTGTGTTTAAGAAGGTGTAAGATGTACACTCGGTATCAGATTCTTTGATGATGGGAACAGTGTGTTTGTGGTGGTGGGCAAGAAAATTGGGTTTGTGGTATTGCCATGGGGAGAAATTTGGGCAGATGAATATTAGTGGTGGTGGGCGAAAGCTGCAACAAGAAGATGGGTTTGTGGTATTGCTGTGGGGAGAAAACTGAAAAGAGAAGGCGGCTTAGTGAGACTTGGGATATAGTTTTAGGTTTAGGTTTAGAATTTTTCTTTATATAGTTAATTTTTTATGTTATAAGTATGTAATTACTAAAATATCCTTCTTCTTAAATACCTTAGTTCAAAAATTATAATGGTTAATTTGTAATATAATTAAATGGATATTAAACGAATTGAATTCAGATTCGATTAGTTTATAATTCGTTTAATAAACGAATTCCAAACGAATAAATGAATTGACAAACTCAAATTCGGATTCGATTCATTTAATAAACGTATCGAATCGAATTGACCCATTTATTAAACGAATCCATTTTTCCAAACCCATATTCACTTTAAAGCGAATCGAATCGAACGAATAAATAAATTCTGACCCAAATTGCCACCCCTAACATACATAACCCAAGTCAATATCAAACTCTCATACATAATCCTTCACGTCATTAATGAAAAAGAGTCAACACACTCAACCATAACTCCTTACACAACAAAGGCATTACCATGCCTACAACCAAGCTAAGGATTCTTGGAGTTTCTTTCAACATAATAATTTACCAACGTACTAGGCACCTAATAGATGATTTATATTATCATCAAATCATAAAAAAAATAATTTCAAACTTCTACTCCCCTTCATCTAAGGTTCGGCCAACACAACAAATTTGCACCCATGAAAAGTCTCAACACTACTTAAAATAAACTCATGTTAAAACATTATCTAAAGCATGAATAATCATCAAAATACGAAAATAACACCCCCAACCAGCCCATGAAATCCAACTTAAGCATCCCAGTGTAGGAAAATTAGGCATTCACCACTATAAAGCTTTAATCCATGTTTACAACATCATAAAATGCATGATAATGTATGCTAAACACTAAATCAAGCTAAAATGCATTATTTGGATTTCTAGGGTTCATAACTACGAATTTTGGGGAAATGAAATCAAGCTCAAAATATGAAAATTATGAGGAGCAAAAAGAAAGAGAAGCTTAGATACATGAGGAGAATCTTGGAATCATCCTTACTTTCTTCAACAATGGCATGAGAGAGAGGCAAAAATTTGAGTGTTTTGTGAAGCTAGCAAACATTTTGATGAAGAAGAGAGAGATGAGTGAATAATGGTCTATTTATAAGCAAATGGATGATTTTTTAATTGAAATGAGTGGCTACGATTGTGCCATTTGTAAGAAAACGTAAGGCATTTCAAAATGAATAATAACATCATGGAATTCTTATAATTGTTGACTAGGTTTTGATCCGAGTTTGGGAAAATGATCAACGTGAAAGTTGTAGGTCTCGGTCTTAAATTTTAGATTATATAAAGATCACAAATATCAGACATCGTATGAAGAGTTACAGCTAAATTACTAAAAGGTTACATGTAACTTAGTTGAGCTAAAAAGAAAGTGTTGAAGTTGAAAATTTATCATGAATCTCTGGTCAGGATTTCTATAGTATGAAACCCATTTATACATGATTATGTGAATAGTAACATCTCATATATGATGAATTACGGTGCCGGACATGTCATGACTGAGCGAAATGTTACACCACTAATCGGGACCACGGGTGATTTTCACTCATATTCTACTGACATTTACACCCTCTCATCTAGGGATTTGAGGAACTCTCTCAAGCGAACCTTCCAATGAGGGTACTCAGTCCCATCAAATAACAGTGGACAATTTAAGGTTAACTTCTTTCCATAATTAATGAGTCAATGATCGAATTTAGACTCTGATACCAATTAAAAATTTATATGGCTCTAAGGTTCTGACCCTATGCAGAATTATTCAAACCAATTTTATTTAAGACACGTCAAAGGTAGAGTTAATATAGTACGATTCAATCAACCACCCTTAATTCTAATCAATTGTCACAATCTCAATTAAAGTAATAATTAAGGAGAGAAAAGTGAATGAACAATCAACACAAAGATTTTATTGACAGAGTGGAAAACTCTAACAGAGCCAAAAATCACTTCGGATATAAGCTTCCACTCAAATGCACTATAATAGAGAAAACTTACAGTAATGATATAAGACCTATGGCAACACCTTTGCCTACTCAAATATCTCTAAATTGTCAAAACTCAAAGAACTCCCTAACTTGCACCAAACAACCTTCTTCAAAGCCTCTGAAGTCTCTTAGTGAATCCAATCTGTGAATTCGCGATGCGGAAACTCTGACTACCAAACACCTCCTCAGAACTCTGAAGGATTAGGGTATTGGCTAAGAGTTGTGTTTTGTGTTGATGGTTTATCAAAACACAATCTCACCAAAAGAAAAAAAAAGACAATGGAATCAATTAAGTCTTCTAGGTGATTTCAAAAGAGGGTGGAAACAAAAGATATTATGGGTCTGAATAATAAGTTTTCAACCCTGATAAAGTGGCTATGTGTCTCTTTTTATAGCTGGGGTTTTTTTGTGACTTCAAAAACACGTCCAAAATAATCAAATCATGTACGGGCGTTCGAACAGCGTGACAAACGCGAATGTTTTCGCAAAATCTTTCGAACGCCATGTCGAATGCAACTTGAACGCGAAGCCTCTGGATAATTTGGTTCGAACGAAACTCGAATGCGACTCGAACGGATGGCCTCCAGAAGCTTTAGTTCGAATGTCATATCAAATGTGACACTAACGCTGAGCTCTGAAATCTTTATCCGATTTCTTCCAAATATCATCCAATCAGCACCAATTCTTCAAGACCCATTACAATTCTATTGGACATATTTTATTACGGAATTTACCAACCAAAACTAGACCCAACAGTCTGCTCAAATGATTTTGTGAAAATCAAATTTTACTCCAATTGAATCAATTTCCTAGTTTCGATTTCAATTCCAGTTCTCTCCACATTGATTAATTCCCTCACTTGGTTTTCATTAGAGCCTGAGCTGGAAACAAGTGGGATGCTCGCAGGTGACTCAGTAATATTCATCTCCTCAGGCAGAATTACCTAATTAACAAAACGACTCATCGGCCATTGCGATTCAGTTGGTAATTAACACCCTGAAACCTCTTTTCAAAATTGTTAGCTCCAGCAGCTGAACCCATGAAGCCTGATGTGTTGACTCCTATGAACTTGCTGCAAAGTGCGTTGGTAAGCAAAAACGGGAACCGGAACCAGAACCAGAACCAGAACCAGAACCAGAAACTGAATCCATGTTAATAGACCTCTCCATGTTACTAGTAGCAATCAGGCCACCTTATAACCACCACAGCACCAGCATATAAATCCAGCCATTGAGCAAAGCCCAGTGATTTCATCATAATGATTAACTTCGCCATTTTTTTTTAATCTGCCACGTGTCTCTCATTTATTGGATGTTTTTGGGTGGTTATTACACAGAACTTATAAATCGCTCACATCTACCAACTTAAAAATTGTTCACCCAATGATTACTAATTATTAGAATAAACAACTTTAAATATGTAATAGATCATTTTAAAGGATTATGGGCTATTAAATTTTTCTAGCGTAAATACATAAGTGTGTTTATGTACTAGACCTATTTATATTTACAAAATTGATACTTCCACAAAAATGAACACAAAAAACACTTAAAGACAAGTAAAAGTATTTGCTTTTAGTTAAATTTTGTTTACCATTCAATGATTTCTTTTTTTTTTTTTTATAAAAAATATACCATCGATTCAACTTCAAAGTTGATGTTAAAACTGGGATTAGTTGCTGGCCTGTCATATCTGGAGACTTGCAAATTGTAATAAAAACAGTTAGTTAAGGAAGTAGGTGTTGAATTATCACTTGCATTTACATTATATTTATGTTGGGTGGGTAATTGTTTTTTTGAATGAAATACTTATGATACGTTAATATGATACGTTATCGAATGAAAGCTCAGAAAATTCATTATTTTGGGTGTAATATGATACGTTATCGAATGTGTGGATACTTCATGTAAATTCCGTGATACATTCAATTTCCATGAATTGAGTTAATTATGAATGAATGGATACAATATATGTAATAGATTGATTTTGAATGAAATCGAAATATTCGGGATCTGTCCGGGACGATACTAAAGTTTTCCTATAAATTTCAATTTCGTGTATTTTGATTCTCATGTAAATGTAATGATCGAGATGGGTTATCTATGATGATATACTGATATTTGAATAATTCTGGAAAGGTTCGGAGGGTTCAGAATCCTTTCTGAAACATCTTCGGAAACATTTTTCGGAAGATTTTTCGAAAACATGTAATTTAAAGATTTAAGCAACTGGTTGATTTAGAACAATATGTAATGATGTATTAAGGATATTAGAATTATTTTAGGAGAACAATGAAAAATCCAAAATATTCAGGATCCGTTCGTAACATTTTTAATTTTTTCGAAGGATTTTATCATTTTAAGTCGGAAAATGAATCTGATATTATGGATTTATAGTGTATGATGTTCTAAGAGTAATTAAACTTAAATCATTGAAATATGATTTGATTTGAGTTTTTCAGGAATATCTGAAAATTTATAATAGTTAAGTCGGAAGTTCCCTAAAAGGGTGATTCTAACCATATTTCATCATTTGTTTTGACTAATTTGGCAAGGATTAGAAGTATTCACTAAGCTACGTAAGAACTTTATATAATGAGGACCTTACGTATTATTTGTTGTCAAGTTCTTATATGTAAATATAAATATAAATATAAATATAAATATATATAGAGTGTGCTTGAGATGTGTTGACAGATTTGACATTAGTTATAAGTGAAGTATGGTGCATGAGTAAGAAATGTGATTTTCCGATGTTGGTGAGTTGAGAAAGTTTCAGTTTCGTGTATATAAAAGGTTATGTTCACAAGGTCAAATGAGAAAAGTAAATTTATGTTCTTCCATATATATGCTTATGTTTCTAATATGAGAAGTAAGTGATATTTTCTGAGCTTCTGAAAGTAGACCCGACCAACAGTTCGGTTCAGTTCCAAATCGGAACTAAACCCAATAGTTCCCGATTCCATAAGTATAAGAGTGTCGAAGTAATAAAATAACCTGGTAAGTCCGGGGTCGATCCACATGGAATAAATTTAATAAGATAAAATAATAATTCAACTAATAAAATAAAAATAATAAAATAAAATATTATGATTAAAGGATCCACTCTTGATATTTCAAATATAAAATAATTTTACTTTTTATAAAATATGAATTATAATTATTTCCCAATCAATTTATTTCATAATTATCATGTATTAATTATGTCAACGCATGTGATCCGTCATGTCGATAATTAGTCCTGCCAATGTACTAAATATTCCAAAACATATAAAACCAGCCATATAGGCGATAACAAAGTTTGCCAATAATTAATCCAGATCTTTGATAGTCCACTCTCTCTCATTTATGGGATTCAAGTATTATATATGTCAATCGGGGACTGTCTACAGCTAGTCAAGAGTCCTGAATAAACTAGAAAGAGTATGAATTTTATTTGGGAAATTATCATTTATAATATATAATATAAATAAAAATCACATATATTTCATACCAAGAGTTTCACCATTTATCATAGGAGGATACAAATTTACAAAATAAGATATAAATAAAAACACCAATGATTTTATTAATAAAATAAAAAGAAATTACAAAAGAAATAAAATAAAATAAAACACACAAGATACTTATCCCAAATCTCCCGAAAGGGAAAAATGAAATAACGCATCGCATCTGGACTGGATGAGAGCTATCCATTTTTCTTCTCACCTCATTGAGGTGCCGAACACCTTCTTTTATAGGAGGCCTCAGCACCAAATTGCAAATGCAATTGCATAAAGCTATGTAATAATGCATTGCATTATATATATATATATATATTATAATAATACAATATATATGTAGCTAAATACATCATAAGCTCATTTGTCGCTAATCTAAACACGGTGAATATTTTCAATTCCGATTTGAATTTAGTTGTCACGCTCTTTTTAGATTTTCTGGGTCTTCGAATTCAGTTCTCATATCCATTTTTCATGTTTAGCTTCCGAAGTAGTATTTTACCTACACAATAAATAAAGATACACAATAAAAATATACAAAACATAAATTTATTTTTTATTTCACAAATGTGCTAAATTAAGGGGATTAATGAAACTACAAGTGTCAAATGATTAATTTTTCTTTTAATAAATGTGTACTTTTTAGTGTTCATCACACTCCCAACCAGTTTATTACTAGTCCCTAGTAATTTAAGCGAAAAAATAAAAAATTCTTATCCAAGTTAGCAATTTTTTTATTTCTTTCTAAATTATCAAATTAGATAATTTTCATGCATTTTTTTACCATTCTTCCATACACACATAAGACAAAGTATCAATCAATTCATTATGCCCACAATATTCGCAGGTTTTTTTTTAAAATAGAATATTATTTTTGTCAAAAAGTTATATCAGAATTTACAGCTTTTGGCAATGATAGATTATTTATATACAAAATAATTTTTTTTAAATAATAATACATCTTCAATTATTGTAACGAGCTTTAGGCCAATGATGCTAGTGTTCTAGACATGCCACATGATCTCTAAGCGTGATTCGTGTGTGAATTAATCGAAGAAAGTTGCGGAAAAACTTACTTTGATCGGTTTTAGGATTTCTAAAATTCCTTTGGATGTAGAAGCTCCAAGATTTAAATTGTGTTCCAAACTCTCGGGTGAGTTTCCTTATCACCTTAATTGACTCTTGTAAGTGCTAGCTAAATGAAATTTTGCAACAAAACTTCAATGGATGAGGAAGAAGCTCACGGTAAGAGCAAATGAAGAAGAAAGAGTTTGCTGTGAATAGTAACTCTACTTTTCTTCCAAAGTTGACTTAGTTTAAATACAAAGTTTATGTGTTGAAATGGGTTTGAGTGTTTTAGAAGTTAAACAAGCCTTACATTCAACAAATCAAATCCATAAATTAAGCTTAACCACTTCCATCACATGTCCAACAAGTTGATGTAAGTGAAGTGGGTCCCACCACTTTTAAATTCCAAATTTAAGTCGGTTAATTCAACACGTAACTTCGCTCGGGCCCGGGTTCGTTTAATTCCGAATTAAACAAATTTGCCATTGCGACATAATTAAATCTAATTTAATTAAAAAATTATGCCTCACAAAATTATTACTAAAGTCGCTTACGAATTAATTCTAAATTAATTCGTTCGCCCGAATTAAAATCCAATTTTAATTCCGCTTTGAAATTTAATTTCAATTAATATATCCAATATATTATTTTAGCCCAATCAATTAAATAGTAAAATCTAATTTCACTATTGAATTCATTTTGTCGATTAATTCTAAATTAATCGCGTTCTCTCCTCTCAACGAATTAATCCCAGATAAATTCTCGACGCAATTAATCTCATATTAATTCTTGCCGAAATTAATCCCAAATTAATTTTATCTCTCATAATTAATCCCAGATTAATTCTGTTCGATTCAAATGTCATTGGTGAATCTTCAGGAAGCGACCCAAGAGATCCCTGAATATGTTGGCAGTAAATACGGTCATCGGACTATTCGAACACGTGCTTACCCGGTACCACGTTCTTACCGATTTACAAGACATGTTGGCTTCTAGCAAAACACCGTGTCTACCCATTCTCCAGAAATATTCTTTAAAGGAATATATAATCTTTGTCAGGCGTAGTATACTAGGTATTGCGTATTACGATCCAATATCGAATGTCACATGTTAGGCCTAGGGCTGGAATTGTGTCTGCCCCGTACGAAGCATATATCGAATCACTAGCAACTAGTCTCTATAATCGGATAATAATGACCTAGTCATATTATCCCGATGACTGCAGTACTTAAGAGTAATAGTTCCGTATCCTACGTGATCATCATCTCAATATGACTGAAGTGATACTTCCATCTTGACATCACACCCAATACACTACGATTCTCAGTATACCCAGAAGAGGCGTACACAGAACATGTTAAAGCCCCGGACGACCAAAACCAAAGCGTACTGATTGTCGCAAGTATTAGCGATGCAAGTCTCAGGTTAAGACCAAATACACCTACCCTGATTTGGATTCCCATAGACATATAGTCACACTACCAATGGGGTTCCGAGGGGTCTATCCAGAGCGAAACTGTTCCCGTACCATCGGCAAATAGAACATTCTATCACACTTGCATAAGTATCCAATACTTAAATATATGAGAACTATGTTGTTAAGCTTCCATAACGCGCACAAGTGCAATATTAGCCTATTCCGTATTATCAATGTCCAGTCTCGATAATACTACGACTAGGGATATTTATTGATTAAACATTTCATGGATTAATACTGTCTCATATCTTATTAATCTGGTACTAATCATATGGACTTTTATCATTTATATATCTAAGTAATCTAATTACAAAATGATAAAAGAGTAATTTCCTATGTCACATAGTTAATTTATACAGAGAACATCATGTATTTTACAAATAGTGATGTTATGGGTCATAATTGTCCAACAATCTCCCACTTGGCCTATAGCATTTTTAATCACATTTTTGTTAATGCATTCAAAAATTTTGTGTCCTTTTTTATTACATGCATGACATGTGACATTTTCATTTTTAGCAATGTTAACATGGGAGTCAGATGCCTTAACAAATAGTTTTTCAAAAATTTTCTTTTAATATAAGGCCTATATCATAATCCTTCTCTTTTAAATGCACATTTTTGGGATCCAATTAGCATATCAAAATTTCTCTGTCCAAAGTGAATTTACTAAGTATGGTTGCAAATCTATAACCTTTGTGTTTAATAAAACATTTTCATTCATGATAGATTCACATTCACATGTTTTAGAGCTAGATGTCATATTAGATATGGCATTTTCAAGTTCTAGCTTTTTATTTCTCAAACATGCATTTTCATCATTTAAGCATGCAATTTCTTTTCATGTTTGACATTTAAGCATATAATCTCATTATCTAAAACATGAAATTTATCCATACAAGATGCATGATCATTTTTAAGTAATGAATGCTCATTTTTAACAATTTTAAGTTTCTTCTTAAGCATGTCACACAACTCTTTTAAGCCATTAAAAGTATCAAGTAAATCATTATAATTTTGAGAGTTGTGTACCTCTTCTTCTTCGCTTTCAAAGAATAAATCCTCATCCTCGATAGCCATGAGTGCTAGATTTGTTCTTTCTTGGACCTCTTCCTCCTCGGATGAGCTGGAGTCGATATCGCTCCAACTTGAAGTAGGTTTCAATGCCTTTTTCTTTGATTTTCCTTTCATTCTTCTCAATGGGCAATCGGTAGCTATATGACCCAGTTTGTTACATTCATAGCAAAAAACCTTCTTGTTCTTCCGTGGCCATTTTTCTTCTTTCTTTCTCATTCCTTTGATTTTGATTTTCCTTTTAACTTTGCGGATTTGAGGAGCTTCTTGACCTTATTGGTTATTATTACCAATTCATCATCACTATCCTCTTCTTCACTTGAGCTTGAATCATCCATTTTTCTTGCTTTCAAGGTAAGATTCTTCCTTGTTCTCTTCTCATCTTCCTTCTTTTGATCCATCTTGATCTCCAATTCATACTCAAGTAATTTACCAGCCAAATCATCTAAATTCAATGTGTTCATGTCGTTTGCTTCTCTAATGGAAGAGGTGTAGCTTCTATATTCCTTAGGAAGTGATCTAAGGATTTTCTTCACTTGATCCGTTGGCCCAATGATTTTTCCTAAGGCGCCCAAATGATTGATGATGATTGTGAATCTCGAAATCATGTGATCGATATCTTCCCCGGATTCCATCTTGAAACTATCCAATTCGCACATAAACCGATTGATCTTTGATTCCTTCACTTGGCTTGTGCCCTCGTTGATCATTTCCAAAGACTTCCATAGCTCGTGTGCATTTTCAAATTCCGGAAGCTTGTTGATTTGACTATGATCAATAGCACATAAGAGATGGCTAAGTGCTTTAGCATTTTTGGAGCTTTGTGTAATTTCCTCATCGGTCCATTCAAAGTGCGGTTTAGGAATCTCCATACCATTACTATCACTTTGAAGGATTTTGTGTCAACGGCCAAAATATAGTTAAGAAACCTCATCTTCACATAATTATAATCGGTTCCGTTGAAGAATGGACGTCTTGCCATTGACAATCCATCGGTAAGATTTGACGAGTTGCTTGTAGAGGCCATGATCGTTTTCTCGGACTGTTAAGTCTTTGTTGAGAATACCTCGCTCTGATACCAACTGAAATTACCTACAAGCACTAGCGACAAACTCTATATACCAAAGAGGGGGGTGAATTGGGTTATTGTCTAATAATACAGAATTTAAAATCTTTGACGATTTTAAGCTAATTTACCAATTAAGCTTAATGTCAATTTTCTCTATCTCAATATATCGCCTATATGCAAGTTTCGAAATAATGATAAGCACTTAAATAATTAAACTTGCAAAAAGTAAAGAGTTTAAGGGTTAGAGAGAAATGACACTGTGATTTATAGTGGTTCGGCCAACAATGCCTACGTCCACTCCCCCAAGTCGCGCTTGAAGCTTTTCACTATCAATCGAGTTTTTGCCGTGGCTCACTCGCAACCAAGAGTTTTACACAAGGTTCACTCTAAACCTTTACACTTTGAGTTTTAGATCAAAGGTCACTCAAAAACCTCTACAATAAGTTTTCTCCGTAGGCGCACTCACGAACCTTTACAATTACCCGAACAATGCGATTTCACAAACCACAAGTGTTTTAAATAAAGAAGTTGTAAAACACACTTAGGCACTCACAAAGATAAAGAAGATTGTGTGAGTTGGTTACCCAAGTGATCTAAGCTCACTACCAATTAATATGAAGGTGTAGTGTGTGAGCTTGATGTGTGAGTGTATATGATTATGAAGATTTATTCAACACTCTTGTTTTTGCTTTAGAGAATGTGTATGAAAGTTTTCTAAGTCTCTAACCATGCAAAAACCGAATTGGGGCTTCAATTTATATTAAAATGAAAGCAAAGCCCCAACAGCTCTTTCTGAGATCGGTATGCCGGTCTCTGACACCGGTATGTCGGTCTCCAACGGATATATTACCGTTTGGAGAATCTAGCTTTAGACCGGTATGGTATTCGGTATGATGACTGGTATGTAAGCCGGTATTAATACCGGTACGGTTTGGCCCGGTTCCAGAATGTATGAAAAATTTAGCTCTGACCGGTATGATGACCGGTATGTAACCAGTATGCCTGTCTAGACCGGTATGGGATCGATATGGTGACCGGTATGCCTGTCTCAGTAAGTTTCTGATGACTAGTCAATCATGGCAGGACTCGGTATTTTGGCCATAATGTTCTCTAGAAAATTTGAAATCAAGATCCGTAAATTTCTACGTACACTAGACACATAGATATATCTACTGTAAAATTTCAGCTTCAAAAACATTAAGATGATTTTTATGGAATTTTTCTAATGTGACGTGTATGCAGAAAACACAAATCTGAATATGTTGTAGTAAAATGGCTCTAGCAAAAGTTCTATATATCTGAATTGTATTCCGTTTAAACCGTAACAAACTAGAGACATATATCTATCTATCGGTATATTATTTAATGTTTAATTCAACCGTTTGCTAGTTTTTGGAAGACCATTTACCAATGCACTTGTGCATTGAAGGTCATTTTGGTGCAAAACCGTAACAAACTAAAGGCATATATCTATCTATCGGTATACTATTTGAGTGTGTTTCTGCAGAAGTTCAATGAGTTGAGGGGAAAAAACCTGTCAAATTCTTTTCTTTTGCATAAAATAAGGATCATACAGCATGCAAAAAAAAAAAAAAAAAAAAAAAAAAGAACTACATATAGAATCAAGAACAATTGAAAAGATGTGTAAATAAAGAAATCAAGAATCAAGAATCAAGAATCACAATTTTGCTTACACAATGGTTTTTTTTGCCCCCTTAAAAGTAACTGGATTGATCTTGTAAAAGATCAAGCTGCGCCAATAATTTTGCAACTGTTGGCTTCAATCTGGAATCACCGTTCTGGGCTAAGTCAATAAGCACAACCTGAGCAGATTCTCCATACTTCATTCTCTGTTTCTCAATTTTAAATATCCTCCCCAATATCCATAGCGCTTTCTCTTGAGCTTTTACATTACCTGTTTCTAAAACTTTTATAATGGCTTGAGTGCCTGAAAGTTTTGCCAAGTAATTGCTTCCACTTTCCCAAGTTTCATCTTGCAAGAGAGTCGCAAGGGCACCAAGCACAGCCTCATCAGCTTCTCTCTCTTTACCTTCCAGAACTTGGATTAAAGGAGAGACAGCACCTGTCTTGACTAAACAAAATGTGCTTTTGACAAAGCAGTAGCCATCATGAACTTCACAGAATGTATCCGCAGATGGAGGAACACATAACCACCTAGACTTTTTAGACTTCCGAAGAGCGAGTGAGTTCTGAGATAGCTGAGCCAGTGAGGTTGCCGCCCTGCTTTTGGCGACCACTGACCCGCTTGACAGTAACTTCACAAGCGAAGGGATTACCCCGTGTTCTACTGAAAGCAGTTGTAATTTCTTATCAGAGGGAACTGTAAACCGGATCAATATACCTGCAACACTCTCTGCTAACCAGGGTGTAGTGGGAGCTGACGCTGTACTACTCGAACTTACTGTGGAGATCAGAATGGGCAGAAAGTTTTTCTTCTTAAGTAATTCTGTAGCTTTCTTGTTACTAATGGATAAATTGCTCAATATGCCAGCCGCGGCAGCTTTTTCATGCTCAGATGCTGATGATGATGATATAATGTCAACAAGAATGTTAAGATAGGTATCTCCTAGCTGTTCTGTTAACTCCCCGGATACATCCTTAGAGAGAGTGAAAATCAAATTCAGCGCAGCTGTCCTGGTGTTAGCGTTGGTTTCTGCAAGGAAAGGTAGTAGAAGTTGAATAGCACCATTTTCCTTCATCTTTCTTCTATCATTAGAAGCACCTGAATGGGCTGCAATGCTATTGAGTGCTTGTAAGAGGTGAAACTGAGTCTCTGGACTGCAAAGATTCAAAAGGGAAAGCATCTGCTGAGCCACATCTTTATTGACAAGTATAGATTCTGACTGAGCAATTCTTGCAAGTATGGAAGATGTTGGTTCTCGAAGAGTCATGAGCACAGATGTGACAGAGAAAAGGAGCTGAAGCAGAGGTGCCACGATGCCTGAACTGACCAAACGCTGTATATTTTCCGGCAATAAGGACAGATGTTGCAATGCATTTAAAGCAGATAGCTTGGCTTCAAGTTTTCCAACTTTAAACATTCTAACAAGAGGTTCAATTGCCCCATCCTCTCCCAGGGAAGCTCTACATTGGTCTGTGAGCTCCATCCTTGAAAGTAATGTCGCCATGAGGATCTTACTCATGTCAGAGCCTGCAAAGATGTGGTACAGATAGTTTCATAAGACAATAAAATCCCCAAAATTCATAGGACTTCAAAATTTATAAAATGTTTATTTGAGAAAATCGACATTCAAATGAACACAAGTGATCAGCAGCTATAGCTAAAGGGAATTTATTATACCTTCCTTCAGATACTGCACCAATGGCTTAAAGTAACCGGCTTCTGCCATATGAAGCGCATTCTGAGTATTGCTCGACAATGCATTCAATAACTTCCCAGCATCTTGTGATGCAACCGGATCACCCCCACTAAGCATGGCAACTAACATAACAATGCATCCCTGGATTCTACCTATCCGCCGCCAAACTGCAGGAAGATCAGAAAGTTCCAGTAAAAGTCCCACAGCTTCTCTTTGCTCTTCTACGTCCCTTGTCAAAGACTTCACCAATACTGATAATGACCCAACATCAGCCATCTTCTCCTGAAAGCTACTAGAATGTAAGCTGACTAACAACTAAATCAAATTCACATATGAAAGTATATCAAATTCACATGAGAGTATATACACCTTGTAGTCAGCATTCTCTGATGCTAGGCTTCTTAATATTTGAAGCATAATGAATCGATTATAGGGCTTGCTTGATCCTAATCGGTTCAAAAGAACTGAAATAATTTCTTCCTCATTCATCCATTTACTGTCAACTTTTTTAACAATAATAAGCTCTCTCAATTCCAAAAGAGCAAATTTCAATTTCTTATCATCCCCATGCTTGAGCTGCAACACAACATCATCAACACCAAGGCTAATTCTTTCCTCCACAATTTCTTGTATTTCCTGCTCTATTTCTGTTTCTTTTCCTGATTCAAAGTCACTAACAGACATGGGTTCAAGACTTGCTCGTGGAGTTTGGATAGGACTTGAGCTTACACTCTTGTCAAACCTTACATTCATCAATTCTCTATGCAATGCTCCAATCTTTTCTTTAATATCCAACTTCAACTTAACACTTGCAAATAGCACAAGGCCTAAGGACCGCCCCATATCTTGCGTCAAGCCCTCTATTTGCTTATAAATCAACCTTGAATTTGAACTTTTTATCAAAGACTTAGCTCTCCTAAGCTCTTTTTCAAGAGACTCAACTGCTTTTCGAATAGGAGCTGTGTCCATGACCTTGACATTATCTTTTACATCATCAAAAACAAGAGCAAATTTCTCAACAATAACAGCAAATTCATTAAACATAACTATATCATACTCCGAGTTTCTTGCAAGTGAAGCTACCTCTTCACTCAATTCCTTCAGTTCCTTTACAAGCTCCAAGAAACTTCTATTACAAGTCTCTTGCATTTGTGAAAATTAAACTTAAAACCGAAAAAAAAAAATAAATAAATAATTACAAGCTACAGCGATTAAAGATTAACAAAGCCGTTGAAAAACCTGACAGAGCTGAGAAAGAAAGCGAGCAGAGCTAAGAAACTCAAAGCAATTAATGATGAAAAAATTATTAACAGTAGAAAAGTAGAAACTAAACAAACTTCTACATATATAAGAGATATAGACATGGCAGAAAATTCAAAATTCAAGCACAAAGATGAAGAAACAACCTGAGGGAAATTTTAGACTGACCCAGATAAAGAATTTGTCAACCAAGTTGAGAGTTTCTTAGGGGACGGGAGATATTTACAAGAACGAAATAAAAGAATGTGAAAACTAATGACAATGACACGTAAGAATTTTTTAATGGGTTTGATTGTCTTGTTCTTGTTGTTCAATAGAAGAAGAAACATGAAAGTTAAAGATTTGGGGGCAGGAGAATTTTTTAATGGGTTTGATTGTTTTGTTATGAGCCTGTATCTATGAATTAAATGAAAGTTTCTTGTTGGAATTATGTGGGCTACATAGTATGTCATGAGATCAGTCGACCTAATAAAAATATATTTCTAAATTTATAAATTAAACTTTTAAAAATTATAAAATTCCACCTCAAGAAACCTCCTAGTTTCGTCCCTATCATGTTAGTGTCAGTCGGCTCTGAGTTGTTCATTTGAAAATAATGAATTGATGAGGACATGAAGACACAATCAAAATTTGTAGAAACAGTTTGCAAAGTTTAAAATAATATTACCGTTCACTAAAGATTAAAATCGAAACTGAGTTGAGTCGTGGACTAGGTCATTTTCTTTAAGACGTTTCGCGGCTCTGCCCAGAATATGTGCTTGCAGTTATTCGGCCCCAATGTCCCCACGATACAAGCCCAGAAAATCTCTGTCTCAATCGGCTAAGCACAAAAACCAATTGATATGCTCACACCCACACTAAAATGGTGAACGTTTGTATTTAATAATAAAAATGTTTTTGCACTTTATTTTTTTAAAAAAACATTGCATTAAATCAAAAAAACATGTTTATAATATTAAATCAAACTTTTCATGATTTAAATAAAAAAAAAACAGTTAATTCTTTTTTTTCCAAAAAGTATTTTTTCTAAAAAGATATATATACCCACACTTGTCCCGAACCGATCGACGGCGAGCGTATGTGTTGAACCATCATTAGCCTAGCTCATCACCTTTCCACAAAGTGGGTACCCCTTGGAACCCAAATCCACTTCACAACGTAATACCTTATAAACAATAAATTGATGTTGTATTTTTTCATTATGGGATGGGATTTCAAAAAAATTATAACTCCTCATTTAAAAATTATAACAACTCTATATTCAAACTCTTGCAACTCCTCATTTAAAACTTATAACTCCTCATTAAAATTCATATGTTACTGTTGTGATGAAACACACACAATAGAGAAAAAATGAGAGAAAAAATTTCTTTATTACTCACAAACAAAGAATTACAAGCTTAACTCTAAAGCTTTACAAAAACTCTCAACATCTCTTTATTACTCTCACTTATGAGACTTTGGGATTTCTGGGATGGATTACAATGAATAAATGGCTCCAATTTATAGTGCCCAAGACGTGTGAACAGTGCCACACGTCTTGGACACGTTTTATGCAGCTGTAAACATTGCTTTCAACTTTCGGTGGGTCTGTTGTTTTCTGCATGGTTTGCATGCAACTTGATGCTTGCTGTGTCCAGCTTCTGCCTTGCTGGTTCCAACAAATCTCCCACTCGGTGAAGATTTGTCCAAAATCTGAGCCGACCATCAATCATCCAAATCGGATCCTCCTCTGGCTGCATCTGTATGACTGCCTACGTACCATGAGTTGGGATCAAGCCAATTGTAGTTCTCTGTCTCTCCTCACTCTGATTATGTGAGGAGTTTTTTCATCCCGACTATGGCACGACAGATTTCAAGCTTCTTCTTCGCTAAAACCTTGGTGAACATATCAGCACCGTTGTCGTCGATGTGAATTTTCCTGAGTTCTAACAGCCTTGAGCTCATGACGTCCTGTATCCAGTGATACCTCACATCGATATGTTTTGACCTCGAGTGAAATGTGGAATTTTTACCAAGGTAGATAGCACTCTGGCTATCACAGTACAAAGTGTACTTCTCCTGCTTGAAACCCAATTCTTGGACGAATGTCTTCATCCACAACAATTCCTTGCAAGCTTCTGTCATTGCAATGAATTATGCCTCTGTTGTAGAAAGTGCAACACATCTCTGCAACCTGGACTGTCATGCCACAGCTCCTCCTGAGAAAGTAATCAGATATCCTGAAGTAGACTTTCGGGTATCCACATCTCCTGCCATATCTGAATCGGTGTAGCCCATCAACACTGGTTCACTGCTTCCAAAACATAGCCTCATTTTGGATGTGCCTCGAAGATACTGCATTATCCATTTAACAGCATTCCAGTGTTCTCTTCCTGGGTTTGACATAAACCGGCTGACCAATCCAACTGCGTGTGCTAAGTCTGGCCTCGTGCACACCATGGCATACATAAGACTTCTCACTGCTGAGGTGTATGGAATCTGTTTCATTTCCTCATTCTCTGTCTCAGTAGAGGGACTCTGTTGTGTACTCAATCTAAAGTGGGTAGCAAGAGGAGTGCTAACCACTTTAACCTTGACCATCTGGAATCTTTGAAGTACCTTCTCGATGTACTCCTCATGTAACAAGTATAATCTTCTGGCTTTCCGATCACGGCCGATCCTGATGCCAAGAATCTATTTAGCTGACCCCAAGTCTTTCATCTCAAAATACTTACTCAGTTGTTGCTTAAAATTATCAATCATCGATTGATTCCGGCCAACTATCAACATATCATCTACATACAGCAGTAAGATGATAAAGTCATCATCAGAAAATTTCTGAACGAAAACACAATGGTCTGAAGTAGTCTTCTTGTATCTCTGCTCCCCCATAACTGACTCGAACTTCACGTACCACTGTCTCGGTGCCTGTTTCAAACTGTAGAGGCTTTTCTTGAGTCTGCACACATAGTCCTCTTTTCCTTTAACTCTGTAGCCTTCTGGTTGCTCCATGTAAATTTCTTCTTCCAGATATCCGTGAAGAAATGCGGTCTTAACATCCATTTGCTCAATTTCCAGGTCGAGGCTTGCTGCTAAGCTGAGTACCACTCTGATGGATGACATCTTCACAACTGGACAAAAGATTTCATCGAAGTCAATGCCTTTCCTCTGATTGAATCCCTTGACAACTAGTATGGCTTTGTACCAGGGTTGTGAAGTATGCTCATGTTGTTTCACTTTGTACACCCATTTGTTCTTTAAAGCCCGTTTTCCTCTTGGCAATTTCACCAACTCAAAAGTGTTATTATCATGCAAAGATTTCATCTCATCTTGCATGGCTTCCTCCCACTTTTCTTTGTCTTCTGTTTCCACAGCCTCCTGGTAGCTCTCGGGTTCTCCCCCGTTAGTAAGCAGCACATACTCATATGCAGAGTATTTGGTTGAAGGTCGCCTCTCTCTGTCAGACCTTCTCTGTGGAACTGTTGGTGTAGCTTCTGGTACTGGTGGTTGATCATGATCATCTTCTCTGGGAGCTTCATCATTTGTACCCTTATGTCTGGGAACCTCATCTTCAACTCGTACTGGCACCGGTGTATGAGGTTCTGGATTCACATATCTGTATTGCTGGGGCATTGTCTTCATCTCATTTCTGATATCTTCTATGGTCTAGTCTTCAACAAAGATAACATATCGGCTTCTGACAATCTTCTTTTCAACAGGATCATAGAGTTTGTAGCTGAAATCATCCTGACCATAGCCAATAAAGACACACTGTCGCGTCTTTGCATCAAGCTTGGATCTCTCGTCCTTTCTGAGGTGTACAAATATTTTGCACCCAAAGACATGTAAGTGTTCATAAGACACTTCTTTACCTGTCCAGGCTTGGTTAGGAACATTAACTTTCAGTGCGACCGCTGGGGACATGTTCAAAACATGTAATGATGTGTTGAATGCCTCCCCCCAAAATGTCTTCGGCAGCTTGGCTTGTGACAGCAAGCTTCTGACCCTTTCGCATAAGGTTTTGTTCATCCTCTCAGCTAAGCCATTCAGCTGAGGCGTCTTTGGAGGTGTCGTTTGATGTCGGATTCCTTGCATCTTGCAGTACTGATCAAACAGACCTATGTATTCTCCACTGTTGTCTGTTCTGATACATTTGAGTTTCTTGTCGGTTTCTCTCTCTACCAGGGCATGAAACTCCTTGAACACTCCCAGCACTTGATCTTTTCTCTTCAAGGTGTATGCTCAGATCCTCCTTGAATGATCATCTATGAACGTCACAAATTAAAGTGACCCACCAAGTGTTCGTGTCTGCATCGGACCACATACATCTGAATGTATGAGATCAAGTACCTCTGGTTTCCGCTGAGACGGGGAGCTCTGGAAGGACACTATGTTCTGTTTTCCAGCCATGCAGTGTTCACACTTTCGTAAGTGTGAGTTATTCAATTCGGGAAGAACATTCCACATGCGTAGTATCTCCATTCATGTTTGACTCATGTGTCCGAGCTTTTTGTGTCATAGCTCGGCTGCCTCATTACTGTTAACTGTATTTATGCTACTATTGGAAAGCTTAGCATGCATCAAATACAGAGTTGAATCTTTCTTAACTCGTGCCACCACCATTGATCCTTTAGTGAGCTTTCAGGTTTCGTCACTAAAGGTGCTGCAGAAACCTTTATCATCCAGCTTGCTTGTTGAGATCTGGTTTAACCGGATGTCTGGGATGTGCTTGACTCCCTTCAACACTAGCCTTGTCCCGTTGTCTGTTTCAAGGCAGATGTCTCCAATACCGACGGCTTTGGACTGGCCGTCATTCCTCATCCTTACGGCACCGTAGTCTCCTGGTGTGTAAGATGAAAAGAAGTCTCTGTGAGATGTGGCATGTATGGAGGTGCCACTATCTATCACCCAACTGGTCTCGTGGCTGGCAAGATTCACAACATATTCTTCATACATAATGCAGAATTCTTTGGAGGTATTATTGATGGTAGTAGCAACTCTTTCTTGATTAGAGTCACCATCTCTCCTGGACTGCTCATTCTTCAGTTTGTAGCAGTCCCTCTTCATATGGCCTTTATTTTTACAGTGATAACACTCAATATCTTTAGTTCTTGATTTACCTCGGTTTTTGTCTGGTCTATTTGGGTCTCGGCTTTTACTCATCCCCCTCTGGTGTTCTTTTCTGTCACTAGAGCTTCTGAGGTTGAGGTTGATGATCACTCATGCATTCTCGTCCTCTTTTCTTCCTCGAAGATCCTGGTTTTCGCGATCTTCATAGTGACTTTCTCATCTGCGGCTGAATTTATCACCGTAGATCTGAACGTTTCCCAAGATTCTGGTAACGTATTAAGGACTATTAAGCCATTTACCTCATCACCGAAGTCTATGCCCAATCCCGATAATTCTTTCATGGTGCCGAGGAAATCGTTGATATGGTCCGCCACAGCTGTACCTTTCTGGTATTTCAACCTCATCATCTTCTTGATGTAGTACAGCTTGTTGTTGCCAGTCTTTGCTCGGAAAAGCTCCTCCAGCTTTCTCCATAAGACACGTGCATTTGTTTCTTCACTGACATGGTTGACGATACTATCATCGATCCACTGACGAATAGTACTGCATGTTTTTTGGTGAAGATTAGCCCACTTCTCATCGATCATTCCTTGTGGTTTCTGCTCCAGAAATACCGATCCATCATAGTCCTTCACATACAGAAGGTCTTTCATCATTTCTCTCCATGTGAAATAGTTTGTACTAGTTAACAAAATCATTTTTCCGTTGCCCCCTTCCATCATAAAAATTCTAAATAGAATTTCTAAAAAGGAGCTCACCATTGCGTCCGAAATGGTCAAAAATGGTGGAAATGACACTTCATTTGTCAAAATCCGATACAGGGATCAAATTGCAAATTTCAGAAATTACAGAGGTCAACAGTGCAATTTCTAAAAGTTCATGGGCCAAAGTGAAATTACGGAAAATTTCAGGGACTCAAATATAATTTCCAGAAAGTTTAGGGACTAAATTGAAATTATCTGAAAGTTTATGGTCTAAAATGTAATTTCCAGAAAGGTCAAGGACCTATCTGAAATTTACCAGGATTTTGCTGACATGGCAGGTGGCGTACACGTGGCGCTGACTGGACGCACACGTGGATGCTGACTGGTCTGATGACGTGGCTTGCTGATTGGGCTGCTGACTGTGCGTGACATGCTGACGTGTCGGTGACTGGGCGTTGACTGGACGATGACGTGGCGGCTGACGTGTATCGTCTTCTTCCTTCAGCGCGCGTGGAGCGCGTGACTGCGCGTGAAGCACTCTATGTTCGACGTGTGAAGCGCGTGAGCGGCCGTCTGATCTCCGATCGATCGCCGGAAAATATCATCGTGCTCGTCTCGCCGTGAAAAGTCTGATGGTATGCTCAAAATTGATTTTTGACAACTTTCGTCGGAACTGACTTTCCGAACCGAACCTCTATTTCCTAGTTTCGGGATCCCTTCGTGGAACCTTAGCTCCTGATACCACTTGTTGTGATTAAACACACACAATAGAGAAGAAATGAGAGGAAACAAATTTTTATTACTCACAAACAAAGAATTACAAGCTTAACCCTAAAGCTTTACAAAAACTCTCAACCTCTCTCTATTACTCTCACTTATGAGACTTTGGGATTTCTAAGATGGATTATAATGAATCAATGGCTCCAATTTATAGTGCCCAAGACGTGTGAACAGTGCCACACGTCTTGGACACGTTTTATGCAGCTGTAAACATTGCTTTCAACTTTCGGCTCCTTTTTTTTCAACTTTCGGTGGGTCTGTTGTTTTCTGCATGGTTTGCATGCAACTTGATGCTTGCTGTGTCCAGCTTATGCCTTGCTGGTTCCAACAGTTACAACAAAATCAAACCAAACAAACGAGACAAAACAATGTATGATAATGTTATTTATTTAATTTTCTTACCGGACACTTATAGGGGAAGCCAAAAGCCAAAAAGATTCTTGAGGGAGGATTTTACAATTTATTCAAGGGAGTAATTCTATTATTTACTTATTATTATCAGTTGAAAAAAATTTAAATGTCGGCTGACATACAAGAGACTTCTCTTATAAATTTATGTTATACGTATGCGAACCATATACAAATTACATAATCGTATCACGTGTAATAGACTGTGAATGAACCGATCGATTGACTTCTTACCGCAAAAATATCAAATTTCACGAAATACGTTTAATTTGAGGATGAAATCTGTTACTGAATATATATGAAACATATCAAAATTTAACGACTGAAACATTATTGGGAAGGATTTTATTTTTTTTTATTTTTTTTTTTTTTTTTTTTTTTTTGCCCCCTCAACTGTGTCGTCGCTTAAAATTTTAGCAAATTTGACTAATTGAATGGTGTGAAGTATTAGGCCGGTAGTTTGATTTTGATGGAGGCTTCAACGACGTAGTTTTCGTTTCTTGTTGCGATTCACGATACTATTTAATGCATCATGAAAAGGTGAGAACGTGCAAGCAATACAAGCCGAAGTCAGCTGGCCATTTCCAATCATTAAAACGTGCTGCTGGGCTGACAAAAGAAAACTAGCTGAATATTAAATCCAAATCCTTGATTTTATAATGATTCTTATTCACAAAATTGTATTTTTTTTTTTTTTTTTAACTTCCATTTATGTATGAATCTTTAATTTTTCACCATTGTATTTAGTGTCATGCTAAGGGCACTCGTTAATAATCTATTTAAAGAAAATTTTGACATTATTTTTATGGGGAATGAAAAAAACTGTCAAAACATTAATGATTTTTTTACCTTTCCTATCAAAATTTTACTTAAATGGATTCTTAACGAATGACCTAAGGGCACTCGTTAGCATTTCCCTTGTATTTAAAGTAGCACAATAATATTATATATTTGCTTTTGGAGTGATTCTCACACTCTCACCCAATGAATTGAAGAATCCAGCATGCACTAAATACATCCATATGTATTGTCAAAAGTTAACATTAAATGCTAGAGTAAATTTATCAAAACTGACAACCATCACATTAAATGCTCATCAAGTTTTGTTGACATTTGAGATAAATTGAGCTTACAAGTAAGAGAGTTTAGAGTGTAAGCTCCAAATAAGAGAACTTAGAGAGTGTAGTTAGTGTGTGAGATTTTTTGTACAAGTTTTGTAGTACTTGTAAATTATATTCAAGTAGTAATAGAGAGTATTTATTTTCCCTCACCAAATAATATTTAGTGATCAGAGAATCACAATATGAATTTACTACTGATTAAGGGTCGGGTTGTGTTGTGTTGTCATAAAAATTATTTTTATATTTAAGATATTTTTCAAAAAAAAATCATTTAAAAAAAAGGAAATTGTTTTCTGATTTTCAAACGCAACAACGCAAGCTTTCTGCCTCACTCTGTTCAAACGTGTTCTCGAACGCTACACGAACGTGAACTCTCTGTCATCTTGGCTAATATCTTCTTTATCGTCTTGTTGGCTACCTCAACTGCTCCATTTTCCTGCGGTCTGTACGGTGACAACTTGTGATGTCATATCCCGTACTTCTGTAGCATCGCCTTTGTTTCTCCTTGAAACTGAACTCCGTTGTCCGTTACTACATGATGCGACATTCCATATCGACATATGAGATTTCGGGCTATGAACTTCGCCATCTGCTTTGCTGTAACATTACGGAATGACTCGGCTTCCACCCATTTCGAAAAGTAGTCTACTGCCACTACTATGAAGCGACCCTAGTATCGTTTAGAACTGATAACTCAAGTTGTAATGAGCTAGAGTAAGCAGAGTATAATGAAAGATATAGGAATGAGACTTATTTGGTGCATCAAAGGACTTTAGCATGGTCGTAGTATAAGTAACCAGCAGGAGTTAAGAAGCACAAGGTATGAAACAGAAACCAAGGGAATAGAGAGATTAAGGCAAACGTAAGTTAGATCGCAGAAGGATAAAAAGACCTAGTAGATGGAACAAGATAGCTCTGAGTATAAAGTCAGTTCAGCTTATGGGATAGGAAGAGAGCCCGTAAACCCTCTGTTCTATGGCAGGGTCCCAAGTTTAGAAATGATTCGAGGACAAATCCTATTTAAGGAGGGGAGAATTTATAACGACCGATAGTTTTTACTATTTTATTTAGTGGTACTTTACGTACGGGACGAAAGCACATAAAATAAATTATGTTGAGACTCAAAGATACTTATGGAATGACTTTGGGGACAATCGTTAAATTACTTGAAGTCCCGGGACAAGACTGTACAGTGTTCCCTTTTTGACAGCCCGTGGTATTTGGGGCGTAACGTTTTCATATGAACTCGGAGTTTTATAAATTTTATATCACCAGAAATCTGAGATTGAGAACTAAGACTTTCGCGTTGAACATTTTTCCAAAATTAGACTAGAAACAGGTCAAAAAATATAAGACAAAATTTTTTGATGAATAGTAATTGCGGACCCAAATGAGAAAAATCTCAAAATTTATCCATTTTTCTACACTCTTCTTTATTTCAAATGACCCCACTATATAAAGAGTCACTATTCACTATTTCATAAAATTTGGAGAAAAAATGAGAGATAAATGTCGTGAGAAAGAGGAAGAAGAAGAAGAAGAGGAGAAAGAAAGAAAGAAAATAGAGAAGGAAGAAGAAGAAGAAGAAGAAGAAGAAGCAAAGGAGAATATGAGCATCAATGGATTTCAAACCCTTAACATATATACCTTATGGAACTTGTGAGTCTTGTTTACTTGGTAAAATGACTAAGTTGTCTTTTAAGGTAAAGGACAATGTGCGATAGAGATATTGGAACTCATACACTTTTATGTATGCGGACCTATGTCAGTTACTGATAGAGGTGGATTCTCATACTTCATCATCTTTATCAATGATTACTCTCGCTATGGGTATGCGTACCTTATGCGGTATGAATCAGAAGCCTTTGAGAAATTTAAGGACTTCAAGGCTGAAGTAGAAAAATAACTTGGCAAAAGTATTAAATCATTAAGGTCTGACCGATGTGGTGAATACTTGAGCGATGAGTTTCAAAATTATTTGAAAGAAAATGAGATTGTTTCCTAATGGACTCCTCCAGGAACTCCGCAGCCCAACGGTATTTTTGAAAGGAGAAATCGAACATTGTTATATATGGTTCAATCTATGATGCCAGACACAGATCTTTCTCTTCCGTTTTGGGGTCTTGCATTAGAAACTGCAACTCTACTACTAAATCAAGCTCTTTCCAAGTTTTTTAGTAAAATACCATATGAACTACGATCTGGAAAATGACCTAGTCTTAGTTATCTAAGAGTTTGGGGTTTTGATGCATATGTTAAGCTCACAACAACTAACAAATTGGATGAAAGGGCGATTAAATGTAACTTTGTATGATATGCCTTGAACTCAAGAGCATATGTGTTCTATATCCTTAGTAAACAAAGAACATTTGTCTCACATAATGCTAAATTTCTAGAAAGTGAATTTTTTATCAAGAAATTCAGTGGGAGTAGACTTGACCTTGATGAGGTACAAGGAGAACAAACTAACATAGATGAAACCTCTAGGCCCCTCAAAAGAGGCAACAATGGAACAACCACAAGGTCATGAACTTGGAAGAACTAGTAGGGAAAGACATAAACCTCAAAGATATGATTTCCATATTGATGAGGAACATTATCAGGTTATTGACAATGACGATCCCACTAGCTTTGACGAGGCATTGCGTAATGTTGACTCAGTCAAGTAGCTTGAAGCCATGAAATCCGAAAAAGAGTCCATGTATCATAATCAAGTCTGGCACTTGGTGGATTCACATGAAGGGATAAAACTCATAAGTTGTAAGTGGATTCACAAATGCAAAACTAATGCAGAAGAATTGACTATGTGGAAACCTTCTCGCATGTTGCAATGATAAAGTCCATTCAAATTTTACTGGCGTTTGATTTTGAGATTTGGAAAATGGATGTCAAAAAAACTTTCTTTAATGGGAACCTCATAGAGGAAGTCTATATAACTCAACTGTAAGGTTTACATCTAAAGAATATCATAATAAAGTATGCAAGTTAAAATGGTCCATTTATGGACTCAAACAAGCCTCCAGAAGTTGGAATTTATAATTTGATGAAATAGTCAATTAATTTGACTTCATCAAAAAAGTAGATGAGTCTTTTTTTTTTCAGAAAAATAATTGAAGTGCTGTAGTATTTCTAGTGTTGTATGTTGATGACATACTGATATTAGCGAATGACATTCCCCTGATGCGATTCACCAAATGATGGTTATCTGAGAATTCCTCCATGAAATATTTGGGAAAATCAGCCTACATCTTTGGGATTAAGGTATATTGCTATAGATCTAGAAGGTTGTTTGGGTTGTCCCAATCTTCATACATAGATAAGATCTTGAAGATATTCAAGATGAAAGATGAAAGATTCCAAAAATTAAATTTACCTATTTATCATGGAATCAAATTATCTAAGAAGTAATGTCTACATACTTCTTCTGATAGAAAGTGATGAGTAAAATCCCATATGTTTCAGCAATATGATTAATTATGTACGCCATAATACGTACGAGGTCGGATGTCTTTTATGCTCTCAACATAACGATTAGGTATCAGGCAAATCCTTGTGAATAGCATTGGGCAGCTGTGAAAATAATCTATAAGTATTTGAGAAGAACTAAGGATATGTTCTTGATGTAAGGAAGTTGTTCTGAAATGGAAGTCATTGGTTACTGTGATGCGAACTTTCAAACCTATAAGGATGACAGCAGATCATAAATATGATATCTGTTTACTTTGAATGGGGGAGCTATCAGTTGGAAAAGCTCTAAGCAATCAACTACATCAAAATCCACCACTGAAGTCGAGTATATTGTAGCTAAAGAAGCATCTTGGATAAAGAAGTTCATCAAGAATCTGGAAGTGCTTCCTAATATAAAGAATGATATCACAATGTACTGTGACAACACATGTGCAATTACTCAATCAAATGAACCACAGTCAAACCAGAAATCCAAGCAAGTACTTAGGCGATTTCATCTCATCATAGAGATTGTTGAGAGAAAAGAAATGATTATAGATGTTAGAAAATTATGACCCATAGCGTCACTATTTGTAAAAGACATTGTGGTTTTTGTACAAATTAATTATGTGACAATGGAAATTACATTTTATCATTTTGTAATTAGATTACTTGTATATATAAATGATAAAAGTCTTTATGATTAGTTCCGGATTATAAGATATGAGACAATATCAATCCACAAAGGTTTAATCATTAAATATCCCTAGTCGTAGTATTATTGAGACTGGACATCGATAATGCAGAATAGACTAGTATTGCATTTGTGCGTGTTATGGAAGTGTAACATCATAGTTCTCATATATTTAAGTATTGGATATTTATGCAAGTGTGCTAGGAGGTTGTGTTTACCGATGGTATGGAAACAGCTTCGCTCTAGATAGACCCTGTTGAATCCCATTGGTAGTATGACTATGTGTCTATGGGAATCTGCTTCAGGGTAGGTGTATTTGGTCTTAACCTGAGACTTGCATCGCTAGTACTTGCGACAATCAATACGCTTTGGTTTTGGTCGTCCGGGACTTTAACAGGTTCTGTGTACGCCTCTTCTGGGTTTATTGAGAATCGTAGTGTATTGGGGGTGATGTCAAGACGGAATTATCACTTCAGTCATATGGAGATGATGATCACGCAGGGATACAGAACCGGTTCTCTATTATGTTGCAACTATCGGGATAATATGACAAGGTCATGATTATCCGATTATAGAGACTAGTTACTTGTGATCCGATATATGCTTCGTACGGGGCAGACACTATTACAGCCTCAGGCCTTGCATGTGACATCAGATACTGGATCGCAATACGCAATACTATGTATACTACGTCTGACATAGATTATATATTCCTTTAAGAATATTTCTGGAGAATTGGGTAGGCACGGTGCTTTGCTAGAAGCCAACCATGTCTCATAAATCGGTAAAAATGTGGTACGAGGAACGCACGTGTTCGGATAGTCCGACAGCCGAATTTACTACCAACATATCCAAGGATCTCATGGGTCGCTTCCCGAAGATTCACCGATGACGTATGATTCGAACATAATTAATCTAGGATTAATTACGGCGAGAATTTATCTGAGATAAAATTCTATTAGAAGAGAGAGAACGATTAATTTGGAATTAATCGATAAAATAATATATTCGATATATTATTTGAAATTGGATTTCGACGCGAAATTAAAATTGGATTTTATTTCGGGCGAACGAATTAATTCGCGAGCGACTTTAACGGTAATTTTGCTAGGCATAATTATTTAATTTAATTTAATTTAATTAAGTCGTAATGGAAAATTCGTTAATTCAGAATTAACGAACCCGAGCCC
>SKCR01050040.1:0-46054 GCA_019454045.1 Zanthoxylum bungeanum
AAAATCACATTTTAAGAATTTATCTAAAATAATTCAGGACCATCCCAACTTTTGATGACAGATATAGTAGGCAAAAATAAATATAGCTAAAAACTTTCTTGGTAGGTAAAAAAAGTGATAAGAAATTAAAAAGTTTTTCAATGCAAAATAATTATAGTTAATAGCTTTCTCAGTAGTAGATCCGGCCACGGTTTCGGTTCCAACCGGTTCAGGAATCAGAATTATTCGGTTCGTTTATGGTTCACCTCTAACCGAACGGAACGAAACCAGATGGTTCCAACGGTTAGAACCGGACCCGGTTCTACGGTTCAAAAAAATCAATTAATTTTTTTTGTAATTACTAAAATATTTTTAATAACATTAATAAAACGACTAGTTTTAGGGGCATTTTAGGTATCACAAAAATTATCCAAAAAATGTATAAATATGAGTCATTTTTCATTTTTTCAACATACTAATTCTCAATTCTCTCAATTTCTACAATCCTCTCATCTACAATTTATCATTCTCAATTCTCTCATTCTTTAATATTTCTTTAACAAAAAATTGCAAGCTCATATGAGAACACTATGTCCAATGTGCCAACCCAAGAGAGCGGCCCTAGTATCGGTACACGGAGAAGAGAAGTTAAGTCTTGATCCTCCGATATTTTCAAAATTCATTTTCATTTAGTCGAGGCTGAAAATGAATGTTCAAGAGCAATATGCAACTATTCTGGGATCATACAAATTTACTGGTGGCTATGGAAATACGAACAAGCACTTGGATAGACATCATGCCGCTGAAATTGGACTGGATACAAAACAAACTGAAATGGCCAGGTACGCATCATCTAGTAGAGGTACGAGTTCGTTAGATTTAATTAAATATTTTTATGCTAAAAATATAGAAGAATTTTCTAAATTTACTTGTATGTCACATCTTTCTTTAAGTTTTGGTGAAAAATTACTTTTACTAATTACGTTCAGAATGTTTTGAATCCCGTTGCTTGTAGAATGACTATAAATACAACAAAACATCAAAATTTTAAATTATATAAAGACGGTGAAATTATGTTAAATGAAATATTTAAAGATATTAAAGGTCGTCTTTCTATTTGTTCTGATATATGGAATGACCAATAGCAAACACACTCATACATAGTCGACTTATTGCATTTAGAGTTTTTGATGAGTAACATACTGCACAAAATATTTATAGAATTATAAATGTAATTTTTGAAGAATTTGGTTTATTAGGTAAAAGTTTAACAATTGATTTTGACAATACATCTGTAAATACTGTATTAATTAGATATTTAAAAGAAATATGCCAATAAAATTTGGGGGGTCAATTTTTTCATGTTCGTTGCACATGTAATGTCCTTAATTTATGTGTTCAAGATGGTCTGACTTGTTTAACACCTTTCATTGATCCTATTAAGATTGCACTTAATTGTATTTGATCATATTCTCAAGTTAGGAGAGAATGAGCCAAGTTTTGTAAATTAAATAGTGTTAAAGCGATAAAACTTTCACGAGATGTTCCAACACATTGGAATTCAACTTATTTTATTTTATGTCAAGCTTTCCAATATAAAGATGTATTATGTAGTTTTTTTCTCAATATGTTCAATATATCACACTTTTTTTAGTAAATGGAATATTTGTGAAATTTTTTTAGAAATTTTAAAAGCTTTTAATGATGTTACACATGTTTTTAGCGAAGTTTATTATCCTACAATACATTTATTTCTTGTTGAAAGTTTGAATATTGTTGGTACTCTATCTGAGCATGCTGAAAGTTTTGATCCTAATGATATTATTTTAATTGAAGTTATGAAACAAAAATGATTGAATTATTTTAAAGACATTACATTACTTTATCTAATTGTCACGATTTTTGATCATATATTTAAATTAGAAGGTTTCAATAGTGTCTTACAAGCTTATTATGAATATTTAAATCTAGATAATGAAATTAATATTACAAGAATAATAGATAGAATAAAAATTGATTTAATAAATTTATTTAATGATTATGTTAGTAGATATAACTTACAATCAATATGATAATCTAGTAGTAGCGAACCCGTAATAACTTTAAGACTTAGTGTAGGTTTTTTTTTTTTTTTTGGAAAATTACAACTGTTGAGAATTTAATTCTGTTAGAACTCCTAAAATTGACTTAGTATAGGTGATCGTTGGTTACTACAACGATATAAAAAACATAGGAATAACACGACTAACAACCCATAATTAGATAATTATTTATCTACCAATTTCGAGTTTCCTACTGAAATTTTAGTGAGTAAAATTTTTCAAGTACTTGACTGGTAGAACTGATATCAAAATGTCTTTTCTATATTATCAATTATTACAAAAGAGGTACTGACATCACCTCTTTCCACCGTTGCGATTGAGCAAACCTTCAGCTTATGAGACAATATTTTAGAAGCGAGAAAGTCTTCATTACATCCAAGCACTTTAGAAGCAACAACATGTGTGGATGATTGGACCCGAGCTGATCTGAGGTAACAAAAAGATGCCCCTGATGACTTTGAAGACTTGTTCGATAATGCATCTGCAAGTGCAAGCGGAACGAGAGCTGAATGATCAACAAACACTGATAATGATGATGATTAATCAGTAAATAATTGTAAATTATAATGAGAAACTATCTTTAAAATGTAATAGAACTACGTGAGTTTTGATTCCTCTCACACATGAAGGATACATAAACAACTTAAGTTTTTAAAAATTTAAGTTCAAACTCTTTAAATTTATTTTTAATTTAATATAATATAATTCAAATTTATAATTTTAAATAAAAAATTTAATCTCATTTTTTTAAATCATTATAAAAAAAATTAAAAAAAAACTGCAGGGAACCATAACCGTTTGATTCGGTTCCGGTTTGGAACCGAACCAGATGGCCGCCTCTACTCGGTAGTGTAGGTGGAAATGTGGTTGGTTTGGTAGATCGGAATGCAAAAGTCGTGTGTTTACTCCACCTGCCGATGTTATATTTTTTTACAGGAAAATTATAATATATCCAATTAAAATAAAGTTAAAATTTGGAAATATTTTTTAAAAAATATCATCTCCCAAAATTTTTAAGGTATAAAATGTCATTTTCATAACTAGTTTTTAAATGTAAAATATTCGCAATTATTAAATTTTGAGTATAAAATGATCGACTGATTAAACCGGGATCCGGTCCAAAGTCTGGTCCGGTCCGGTGACTCCTTCAACTCGGGTAGGAGTTAAACAAGCCTCAGACCCGCTGAATTAATGATCTGGTTCGGGTTTAGCTGGTTGAATGAGCCGATTTTTTTTTTTTTTATTAATAATTTAGGTTTTTATATTTTATATATATATATATATATATATAGTTAATTAGTGACCCCAAATCGACTCCATTCGATTAGTGGTCTGACCTCTTACTCTTAATTGTCTGTTAATCCCGAGTGGATGGATCGAACCCAATTTTAAATCACTGCCAAGACTTGATCTCATACTCATATTCCGCAATTTTTCGGTTGTCCTTCTAGTTAACAGTTTTTCCTTCTCTCAAAATATGTTTAAGTGCAAATATTAGCTACTTATCTTATAATTTTATTTGAGGCATATTTACCCATTTTAGGCAGCTAAAATAACTTATTTATTCATCTTATAGTTTTAAATTGGGTTGGATCATGCATTTTTTCATGGGCTTTTTGGTTCATTTCAAATAATATTGTACTTAACAATCTAGGCCCAATTTAACCCGTGTGCATTCTGTGATGTGCTCATTGCATATGATTCACAATTTCACATTAGGGAAATGTTTTTAATCAATATCATTTTAGAGAAAGCACTCTATATATTTTTATAATTTTATTAAGGGTTATAATCATTTCATTTTGAAAAAAAAAATAAAATGAATACAATAAATATTGGAATATAACATTTTTCTAGTATATCATTACAAACCTTAACATGTTATTATAAACATCAACATATTATTTTATTATGAAGTAGTGAAATGATAGTAATTTTTTTTTATATAGATCAATATATGTGTGAAAAACCACTAACTACTATAGTAAATTAGTGAAATCCATTTCATGGGACGGTTCAGTCACATTTGAGGCTTTAGGTCAGTTCTTTTAATTAAGACTTCTTTAAAAATTAAACTAAAATTATTTATTTAGAGTTGAGAAATTTATATAGTTTTGATGAAAATAAAAACCTATTTTTCTTAACTTATTGATTGTTGCATTGAATAGAGAGGTGGAATTAATTATAATATTGAGGTTTTTTTTAGGAATTTTATTAGTTTATTTATGAAAAATAACTATTAATTAGAGAATTTAAAATGTTTCATATTCAACATAATATATTTAGTAGATAGTTTTGTAATTAGGGTTAGTTTTGTATAACTTTTCGAATAGAGTTTTTTTCAAGTATAACTTTTATTAGTAGAGTTTTTAGAAGTAAAGTTTTTGATATAAAAAATTTAAGTGTTTGGTTATGAATACGAGTTTTTATTAAAAATTATAAAATTATTTTATTAGATACAAAATTTTAAATTGTGTTATGAAAGAATGTTAAATTAAATGAAAGTATTATAGATAATTTAATCATTTAAACAAGTTTTTTAAGCTCTACTCCCCAAAGCCTAAATTTTAGACTTTTTCTAGTAGAGACAAAATAGTTTTTTTAATTTTCAAAAATTTTGCTTAAAATACAACAAAACACCATTTTTTTTTAATTTAACTTTTGAGATTAAAAAATTCATTTATTTCTACTAAAAGTTATACCAATAGACACTTAGTCTACATGAATGTTGAGATTTTTAGAGATTTTAATAGTTGATTTAAGAATCATCGATAAAAAAAATCAATAAATAATTAGTTATAATTTAAGAACTTTTATTTTTTAAATATAAAATAATATTTTATCATAAAAATAAAATCTTCTTATCAAACGAGGTTGTTTGGATTTAGGTTTGAGAATGTATGATAAAATAAATAATGGTGTTTGAGAAGAAGCGTAAAGGGAAGATAAAGTTATTGAAGGTAATTTGATGAGTTCAAAACCCTCATTTTACCATATTATTCATAACACTCTAAATTTGAATATTTCTATGGTTTTGATGTTATTATTAATTTTTTTATTAACTGTACATTTCAATATCTTTCAACCAAACACAATAATATTATTAAACTATTATTTTATCATATCATGCTCTCAAAAATAACAAGATAAATTACTTTATTTTACCTGATATCACCTTATCATATTTTAATAAATCTCATTACACACAATCTAAATAAAAAGTAAGAGAAGAGTTACTCATGGACCGTTCATCATCTCATCCTAAAAATCAAAGGTTGGAGTATATACAAAATAAATGTAATGAGTATACCAAGACACTTCAACTATTTAAGTATATAAGGTTAAAAATATAATAGATCGCATAAAATTTTACATTTTTTTAAACATTAGAAATACAATCGCTAAATCACTCTTTCTGAGCTTAAGTAGATCAATAAAAACCTTCAGTTGCTCCATACTCTTATAACAAATGCATTATCTGGGCTTAAACTCAATACCTGACAATCAAATTTTAAGTCTTTTGTTATCAGACCACATTCATTGGGGCAAACTTTTACATTTTACTACTTTTCAGTATATAAATTTCACAATTTACTATATATATATATATATATATATATATTATATTTATATATATATATATATATATATATACTAGTTTTTGCCCGTACCTACGGCACGATGTTACAGTATTTGGCCCGTACCTACGGCACGGTGTTACAGAATTAAATGATTTTATTTTTTAATTAAATGATGCCCGTGCCTACGACACGGTGTTACAGTATTTGGCCCGTGCCTACGGCACGTTGTTACAAAATTAAATGATTTTATTTTAACTTTCTATTTTTTTATTTAAAAATTTGAAAATTTTGACCATTTCCATCAATCAATTCACTCTCTTTCCTCCAATTACCAATGAAATGATCTGAGCCGTTAATTAAGCCACATAAAGAGAGCCGTTGGATGCACTCTCTTTCCTCCAACACCATTGTGCTTTATAATATAGATATATTAATAGAAATATAGTAAAACGTAAAATACAATAATAATAAAATATTACAACTCAATAACTTTATTATTTTTCAATTAATGAACTAATAAAATAATAATAACCCTTTCTTATGAAAATCTAATGTAATCCCAAACCTTACCTTAACTGGACATTTGGGTATTTATTTACTAGTTAAGTTATATTTAGATTTTGTAATAAATTTGCTTTAAAAATTATTATAAATTATTTAAAAGTTGACTAATTTTAGAACTCATTGTTTAGATAAGAGTAATACTTTACATTCTTCAATAATATAGTTAATGTTATAAGTAACGTCTATATGCTTTTATAAGAAATGTATCATATGGAATCGAACCCAGAACGTGACAATTGAATCTTTAAGTCATTTGTTACCAAAAACACATCCCTTAAGAGATTTGGAAGTTACTTGAAAAAAAAGAATTTTAAATATATGGCCATAATGTAGTCCTCGGAGTTGATTAGTTAGGCTCAATCCATTTTCTCAAATCTCCTATTAAATTATTTACTAGTCTTAAAAATTGATTGAAATGTCACAGTTTACCATATGGGTGTTCATAGGATCAGGTCGACCTGCGACTCGACCCGACCCAGTCTAATTTATAATTTTAAAAATGCAATTTTGGGTCATTTTCAACTCGACCCGAATTTCGGGTCGGGCCGCGGATTCGGGGGTATTTACATCGGGTCGACCCGACCTGACCCGATGTAAATGATATATATATTAAAAAAAATTTAGGGCATTCAATTCACAAACACAAATCAGAAATCACTCTCCCAGCCTTATCATTCTCTTCTCGTTCTCGCATGCGGCGCTTCTTCCCCTGCCTGAGTGCCTTCTACCACTGCAAATCTCACAATTAGAGCTACTCATTTCTCTTGGACCCTTTCGCTCTGTCACTCATCTTCCTCTCACGTCACTCTCTCTTTCTCTCTCTTCGGTAAGATCACTCTCTCTCTGATTTTGTGTATTTTTTGATTCGTCAGATTAGGGTTTTGTATTTTTTATTTTGTGAATTAGGGTTTTCGGTTAAGGGTTTGTAGTGATTTGTTTTTATACCAATCTGATGATGTGTGAATTAGCTGTGATTTCTGGTTGAGCTGGGTGAAGCCGTGAAGGTAATGATGTGTGTCACCTGTATATGAGATTGTATTTTTTATTTTATTTTAAATCTATTTGGGTTTTAACTTGTGTTTTCCTGTTTATTTGTGATTTCTTCTTGCATTTTCAGTAATATGTATTATATATGGCATGTTGATGTCATTTGTCTGGAAAACCACCCCCCCGAAATATTTTCCCATAGCTTTTTTGTTCCAAAATTCCAAAAGATTGTTGTTTTCCAGGTAGTTTCAGAAAAAAAAATTCAAGTTATAGATCGACTTGATTGATCTTGATTGTCTAAAAAATTGATGTGAAATGGCACATTGTGAATTTCCAAAAGATTATTGTTTTCCATTACATTTTGGCTTTATTGTTTTAGACTTTTACTGTTTTAATATGGTAAATGGCACACTGTGACTATCTTCTTGTAATATTACAGGGTGAATGGAAACATTAAAAGACCCAATGATTGAGAAGATTGAGAATTGTTCAAGTGAGGAAGAGCATAATGAAGCTACAGACATAAATCTTTCAACAACTCCTACCCCAATGCCTAATTAAAGTAAGTCTCATTTGCCTAAAAAAAGAAAATTTACTAAGAAGGTCAAGTCTAAGCCGTAACATACTAATAATTTTGATTATTCTGTTTGGAGTCATTTCGAGAAGATTATTGTTGACGGTGCTCAAAAAGCTAAGTGTAATTATCGTGGAGATGAATATATGGCAGATTCTCATTTCCATGGTACTAAAAATTTACGTACCCATATAGATGTGAGGTGTAAGAAATACCCCTATAGAGTTGTTGACCCTAAACAACAAACCTTGAAATATAAGAAAGTAGAAGATGGTAGAGAGGTGGGTAACCTAGAATCAGTTCATTTTACTATTGAAGAAGCAAGAGTTATGCTTGCTAGAATGGTAATAATTGTTGAGTTGGCATTTAAAATGGTGGAATGATAGGGATTTAGGAATTATTCTCAATATTCGAATCCCCGAATGATAATTCCCTCTCGTATAACTGTTGCGAGGGATTGTTTGAAAATAAATCAAAATGAAAAGATGAAATGAAATCTCTAATGAAGTCTCAACGTGTGTGTCTAACCACAGATACTTGGACTTTAATTCAAAATTTAAATTATATGTGTCTCACAGCCCACTAGATTGATGATGATTGTAAGTTTCAAAAGTGAATTTTAAACTTTTGTCAAGAGCCTAATCACACGGGGGAGACAATTGGTAAATTTATTGAAGCATGCATGTTAGATTGGGGAATTGATAAAATTTTCACTATCACTGTTGATAATGCTAGTTCTAATGATGGTGCAATAAGATATATAACACGGAGAACTAAAGAATGGCATTCCACTATTTTAGGCCATAAATTTCTCCACATGAGGTGTTGTGCACATATTGTTAACCTTATTGTAAAAGATGGCTTGCGAGAAAATAATGAAGTAATTGATAAAATAAGGAATGCAGTAAGATATGTGAGATCGTCCCCCGCTAGGAAGTTGAGTTTTAAGAGTAGTGTTGAGCGGGATAAAATTGAGTGTAAACGCCTTTTATATCTTGATGTGGAGACGATGTGGATGTTGGGAAGCGGCCGCGAGTGCGCAGCGGAAAATCAAGAAAAAAATTGTGATGCCGCTATTCCTTTGCCCAAGACCCATTTATTTTGATTATTCTACAAGCCTATGCATGTTACTATATATTCTAAGCATAAAAACTCATAAAACATGCAAAGAACATAAACCTAAACATGCTAACTATCATAAGAACTCTAATTAAAATAAAGAAAGAAAATGACTTACTTGAACCGAAGACTCATCCAGTCCTCCCTAGGGATGACAATGGGTAGGGTATGGTGCGGGTTTTCCATTACCAAACCCGCACCCGCACCCGCATATGTAAATAAATTACCAAACCCGCATCATACCCGTTGCGGGTTTTAATTTTCATTACCAAACCAGCACCACATATAAAAATAAATTACCAAACCCGCATTAGTACCCAACTAATTTTTTGCGGGTTTTTAAAATATTGAATTACTTTGTGTTCTTAATAATATAATTTTTTAATTAAATAATTTATTTTTAATTGTTAGCTGTAGTTTTCATATTTGTTTTTCGTTTGACATATACAACATGCAATGTATGTATATACAATACATAGATAACCTAATGTATGAAAGACTCAGTACCATATGTTTATTTTTTCATATAAACATAATTAAAACGAGTTCTTCCCTTCATAATTATAATGATCTAAGTTAGCCAACTCAATCGACAATAAGCTAAAAAGTAATCACCAACCTTTGGTCATATTTTTTATGCTAAGTGTAATGAAAGTGATGCTTACAAGGCTCAAGTGGTGTAAGTGTAATGAAGAAGCAGGAAAACTACTGAAGTTGCAGCAAACACTAGCTTATTTTGCTCCTCTCCCGTTTCTGATCATGTGAACTTAATCCAAATTTTTGTATTATAATTTTATTAACAAGTGTGATTAAAAAAAAACAATAATAGTCATGCAAAAAATCTTCAGTTGGGCAGGTTGCGGGCTGCGA
This sequence comes from Zanthoxylum bungeanum, assembly GCA_019454045.1. Classification (NCBI taxonomy): domain Eukaryota; kingdom Viridiplantae; phylum Streptophyta; class Magnoliopsida; order Sapindales; family Rutaceae; genus Zanthoxylum; species Zanthoxylum bungeanum. The sequence goes on from SKCR01050040.1 coordinate 9,777, forward strand.
CTGAGTGAGAGTGTGAAACTGTGGATTAGTGTTTTAGGTTTAGGTTTTGTTAGTTGTTTTTATATGAAGGTTTTTTATATTATCCTAAAAATATTAATTAATAAAAAATAATATTGCTGGTATGCAGATACCCGTATTTTTTTCTTAAATACCAAACCTGCACCACACCCGCAGCGGGTTCTGCTTTAAATTACCAAACCCGCACCGCACCCACTAATATATTTACCAAATCTTACCTATTGCGGGAGGGTTTTTGCGGGTTTGCGGGTTTACGGGTAAAATTACAATCCATAGTCCTCTCTCCAATCTACAAGCTTTTCTCGAACTCGGCAAGCTCTTCCACGTTCCAAAGAGCCACCCAAGTGTGTGGCCTCCAAAGGTGCACACACCAAAGCCAAAACTCAACGGCAATACTACGCCTTAAGTGCACGGGTATTTTGCCATTGGTGCTAGCCTAGGAAAATACCTTAAAACTTTTAACTCGAGGTTCCTCTAGTCAATTAGACTTAAGGATCCTCAAAATCAGTGGCTTACTCTTAAACTTTAGAGTTGCTCACTTCTATAAACCCAAGATATGAAAGGTTTGGTGTAAAAATTTGTAAAGAATTCTTTGGGTTTATATAGGTGCTCCAAAGACAACAAAATTAATTAAGAATCCGATGTAGGATAAATGATAATTTAATCTTAGCTATTGGATCTTAATTTAGTGGTTTAATGAGATTATAAAACTCTAATAAGAGTTTGGGCCGAATTGGAATTCAAAACAAATAACAAATAAATTTTTTTTACTATTCATATTAGTATTCACTTCTTATTTATTTATTTATTTATTCCATTTCCCAAAGTACCCCTATCGTCATTCACCAATCCCTAAGCCACTATGGAACCTCATAAATGATCTGTTCAATAATTAAACACATTGAACCATTTATGAACAATTCATACAACAATCATATATGTTTTTAAATTTGTACTGTGCACAGTTAACCATTGATTCCGACTTTGTTGTGTGTGACCTTTTGGGTTCCCCTCAAATTGGACATGAAATGAATCATGATAATTTAATCGAACATAAATTATCTTCCTATCAGATGGTCGTTCGATTTCAATGACCAAGGTTGACATCTAACAACATGTCAAGACCCCCAAATGAGAAGAAAAGATATATACTCATTCTGTATGCGATTTATATATGATACGGTCACTCGCCTCACTGTATCCCCACCATTTGACCTAGGGTATGGAAAGTGTCTACCCATATAGTCAAATGTATGATGTTGATAGTGTCATGAATCGTGCTAACCCAAGAATCTCACATGATTCTTCCGCTGCGGCCACAGTCTCAAGCACTGATCACACATATCAACCCGCGAACTGGAATACTACACTTATAAGAAAATATTATCCGAGAGAGTGGCGATTCCCTGTTGTATCTTTACAAATTTCATGTGTTTCAACAAATGACCCAATTATACCCTTATGACCGGATCTTTTGAACCGGGGAAGGAGAATGCCAAAGTTATTTGATCCACACATAAGATTGTAAAGACCTCAAGTCTAAGGACTAGTCATACAATCGATACATGAAAGTTCTCACAGACACATGGGATAAACACTCCATGTGAAAACTTTCGGCGGTCAGTTCGATAGACACGAGCAACTCATGCATCCATGTGATATACCAAGCGGACAGATCTCCGCTAGTAGCCTATGAGATCGGCTACCCCACTTAAGGGCGGATCATATCATCATGCTAGTCTCTCCGCTTTGTGAACGCCCAGATTATTCACAAAACTATGACTAGGAACGTTTAAGAGTAATGATTCTCATAAGGCGTGGAAGCCATCATCTTATTACTCCAAGGGCTTTATTACAGTGTTTGATGATTCATATAAGTTATGTAAGACACGTATAATAAAGATTGTCATTTTATTAATTAATGAAAATATTACAAATACATACATATATCCCATCCACAAGTTGGGTATAGGGCATATCCCTAACAATCTCTCACTTGCACTATAGGCAACTAGTATGAATCTGGACACCATACTCCTGGGTGTGCCTATCATGCTTTTGTTGAGTCAGCCCTTTAGTCAGAGAATCTGCAAGATTATTTTCTATGGGTATTTTCTCTATATAACTTCTTTTCTCTCAACAATCTCCCTGATGAGATGAAATCGCCTGAGTACATGCTTGGATTTCTGGTGGGACCTTGGTTCCTTTGATTGAGCAATGGCGCCCGTGTTGTCACAGTACATCGTGACGCCATTCTTTATCGTGGGAAGCACTTCCAGCTCCGTGATGAACTTCTTAATCCAGACTGCTTCTTTAGATGCCTCAGATGCTGTAATATACTCGGCTTCAGTGGTGGAGTCCGTTGTAGTTGACTGCTTTGAGCTTTTCCAACTGACAACACCGCCATTTAAAGTAAACAGATATCCTATTTGTGATCTGCTGTCATCCTTATCGGTCTGAAAGCTCGCATCACAGTAACTAATGACTTTCATCTCAGAACAATCTCCATATGTCAAAAACACATCCTTAGTTCTTCTTAGATACTTGAGGATTGTTTTGACAGCTGCCCAGTGTTGCTCACCAGGATTTCCCTGATACCTGCTCGTTATGCTAAGAGCATAAGAGACATCAGGTCTTATACATAGCATGGCGTACATGATCGATCCTATTGTTGAAGCATAAGAGATTCTACTCATACGCTCTCTATCTGAAGGAGTATATAGACATTGCTCCTTAGATAATTTGATTCCATGACAAGTTGGTAAATTACCTCTTTTGGAATCTTCCATTTTGAATCTTTTCAAAACTTTATCTATGTACGTAGATTGAGAAAGTCCTAACAACCTCTTAGATCTATTACGGTAGATCTTAATGCCGATGATGTAGGCTGCTTCTCCCAAATCTTTCATGGAGAAATTCTGAGATAATCATTGCTTGGTGGCTTGCATCATGGGAATATCATTCCCGATGATTAATATGTCATCGACATATAATACAAGAAATACAACAGCACTCCCACTACTTTTCCTGTAAATACAAGGCTCGTCTACATTTTTGATGAAGTCAAATTCTTTGATTGTCTCATCAAATCGTATATTCCAACTTCTGGAGGCTTGCTTGAGTCCATAAATGGATCGTTTAAGCTTGCATACTTTATTATGATCATCCTTAGATGCAAACCCATCAGGTTGTGTCATATAGACTTCCTCTATGAGGTTCCCATTAAGGAAAGTTGTTTTGACATCCATCTATCAAATCTCATAATCAAAGTGTGCAGCTAGTGCCAGTAAAATTCAAATGGACTTTATCATTGCAACAGACGAGAAGGTTTCTTCATAGTTAATTCCTTGGATTTGTCTATAACCTTTCGCCACCAACCTAGCCTTATAGGTTTGGATGTTGCCTTCTGCATCAATTTTACGCTTGTAAATCCACTTGCAGCCTATGGGTTTTATCCCTTCAGGTGCATCCACCAAGTTCCAGACTTGATTCTGATACATAGAGTCTATTTCGGATTTCATAGCCTCAAGCCACTTTACTGAATCAATGTCACGCATTGCTTCATCATAACTTGTGGGATCGTCATTATCAATGACCTGATCATGTTCCTCATCAATATGGAAACTATATCTTTCAGGCTCATGTCTTTCCCTACCAGACCTTCTAAGTTCATAACCTTGTGGTTGTTCCGTCGCTGCCATTTTGAGGGGCATGAGGTTTAGTTCTATGTTAGTTTATTATTCTCGTACCTCATCGAGGTCAAGTCTACTCCCACTATGTTTCTTAAGAAGGAATTCATTCTCTAGAAATTTAGCATTTCGTGAGACAAATGTTCTTTGTTCATTTGGGACGTAGAATACGTATGCTCTAGAGTTCAAGACATATCCTACAAACTTACATTTAACTGCCCTATCATCCAATTTTTTAGTTTGTGTGAGCTTAACATATGCGTCACATCCTCAAACTCTTAGATAACTAAGACTAAGACGTTTCCCAGACTATAACTCATATGGTGTTTGACTAACAATCTTGGAAGAAACTTGGTTTAGTAGTAGTGTTGCAGTTTCTAAAGCAAGACCCCAAAATGAAAGAGGTAGATCCGTGTCTGGCATCATTGATCGGACCATATCTAATAATGTCCGATTTCTCCTTTCGGAGACCCCATTATGTTATGGAGTTCCCGGAGGAGTCCACTGGGAAACAATGCCATTTTCTCTCAAGTAATCTTGAAATTCGTCGCTTAAGTATTCACTACATCGGTCAGACCTTAGTGACTTAATACTTTTATTAAGCTGGTTTTCTACTTCATCTTTGAAGACTTTGAATTTCTCAAAGGCTTCATATTTGTACCGCATAAGGTACATATACCCATATCGCGAGTGATCATCGATAAAGGTAATGAAGTAGGAGAATCCACCTCTAGCGGTGACTGACATTGGTCCACATACATCAGAGTGTATGAGTTCTAATGTCTCCGCTACACGCTGTCTTTTACCTTTGAAGGGTAATTTGGTCATTTTACCAAGTAAACAAGACTCACAAGTTCCATAAGGTTCATATTTGAAGGGTCTGAAATACACATCCTTATGTAGCTTAGTTAATCTTATTTCATTGATATGACCTAAGCGACTGTGCCATAGAAGTGATTCATTGAGATTATTCGAGTTAACGTTGTATATATTAGAGGTTGAACATTCTTTGTTAGTTTGTAAGACATAGATACCATTATTCAAAATATCATCTCCATATTTTATTTCATTGAAATAAATAGAACATTCATTACAACGTATTAGACATGAAAAGCCTTTATTACATAAAGAAGAAATTGAAATGATGTTCTTTACTAGAGAAGTTACATAAACACAATCTTCTAAGTCTAAAACTAAACCATTCGGCAAAACTAATGAATAAGTCCACACGCACAATGCAGCCAGTTTTGCTCCATTACCCATGCGTAAGTCAACCTCCCTATGACGGAGTCTCATACTATTTCTTAGGCCCTGCACATTGTTTCACAAGTGAGTCCCACAACCGGTGTCAAGCACCCAAGTAGAAGGTTCAGAGTTTTGAGAATATAGTTCAATCATATATAACATACCTGAAGCATTGAGCTTCTTGGCCTCCTGGGCTTCCATAGCTTCCTTGGCTTTCAAGGATCTGCAGTCTTTCTTCCAATGACCATTCTTTCCACAAAAGAAACATTTCCCATTTCCATTTTTCTTCTCCACCTTACCATTGGGCTCTTAGGTGATCTGGAGCCTTGGCTTTGCCCTTATTTTTCTTTGGGCCTCGTGGCTTCAAGTCCGTACCCGTAAGCATGACGGAGGTTTTAAGCTCCGGTTTCAAGTCCTTCTCTGCTTGCTTTATCAGATTGTGTAATTCTGCTAAAGTAGTTTCTTTATCAGACAGATGAAATTGCATAATAAAGTTAGAGAAGTCTTTCGGTAAGGACTGAAGAATTATATCGTGACCTATCTCATGATCCATGATGAACCTGAGGTTGGCCAATTTTTCAATGTGGCCGATCATCTTAAGCACATGTCCACTATCAGATCATTTCTTATACATTGTTTGGAATAAGACACATGACACTTGGAATCTCACGGTATGAACGAAAGTTGCATACAACTCCGTCAAGTGAAAGATGATGGTTTGAACATCCATATCTTCGTGAGCTTTCTGAAGTTCGTCCGACATAGAGCCAATCATTATGAAAATTGCTTGCTCATCATCATCGACGTGTTTCTTCCAAGCATCAAATGTATTTTGGTCAGCATCTTCTGCGGGTTCAGAGCGAAATGGTCTTTCAAGAACATATAAAATCTTTTCTTGTCGTAAGACAATTTTAAGGTTTCTAAACCAGTCATTGTAGTTGTCCCCTTTAAGCTTATGCTCATCAAGGATGGAACGAAGTGATACTCTGTTTGCCATTTGAATGTTTGTTAAATATTTTAACCCACCTGTTAAGAGAGAATGTTAAAATTAGGAATATGTTTTCATTAATGTTTCATAATAAAATGGGCTTTTAATATTATGATGTTGCTCCCACTCAATTGTTTTAAAATTTTAAGCAAATCTTATCAACCCCAATATGATGGATTTCTTATGGGCAAGGATCCCATTATCATCATTTCATAACTCCGACTAGGGCCGATCGTTATAAAATACGATAATTAGGTAGGTTCCCAACCAATTTATGATATATATCACAATTACTTGATTATTGGGTTGGGCAATCAAACATGCCATAGCTTATGGTAGTTCTTGTGGACACTCAATCTTTGCCACTAAGTTATAAGACCACGCCTAAGGGTCGCTGTGTCTTATGACTCAGAAAAGTCAAACCATTGCCAATAGTACAATTTAGGGACAAATTGGTATAGATCAGTCTGGTAAAGCCTAGTCCTGCCAATACGGTTTAAGCCATTTGGGTCTATACTTTACAATGGGAGGTAAATTTTAGACTTAAATTATTATTGAGGATTTTAGCAAGTTTAAGTGATTAACTGTCAAATGGATTCCTCCATTGAAAATTCCCCAGAGGGAGGGTGGAGCGAACTCTCTTAAATACCATTACCTCTTAGGCTCTTATTGCCTTGGTGACAGGAATAAACAATAGATCCTCCAAATTAGTCCAACACTTTAAATATGCTTTAAGGTAAGCTTTGAGTAAATGAATATCAATATGTCTTCACAGCTTTTCCTTTTGGCTATAAAAAAGGTAGTGAGTGAAGGAAGATACCAAATCATTATCTAACTCTAGTAATACCTCTGGTTAAATTAAATTTAGTTTGGAAAGTTTTATTAACGCCTTGGCCCCACCCCACTTGTATCTTTTATAATGTCTTTTATTATAAACAAGTGATTTATATTTATTAGCCTTAAAGGTAATAAATCTCTAAGTTCATCACGGAATAATTACTTAGCTAAGGGATAAACAATACACTCTATATTTCCTTAGAAAGTCTCTAGATGTTTGCACCCTAAAATAATCATGCCAATTCTAATCATACATAGAATCATCAAGCATATGCGTTTTAATATGTTGGAATTATTTTAGACATTAAATAACTTTGATTAATATTTAATTATGATATTGCATTTTATTTTAATCAAATAAATTTACTATTCATGTTTTTTTTACAGATACGTGAACTTTAAATGCAATTTCACAATTCAAATCTTAACCAAATCATGTAAAACTTGTGCCTAAAATTAATTTCAGGGTGTTAGCTTTCCAATGAGCTTTTACACACCCAATTTCGAGTTCCAATGAGAGAGAACTAATCAAAATAAAAACGGCGCTCTGATACCACTGTTGGGAAGCGGCCGCGAGTGCGCAGCGGAAAATCAAGAAAAAAATTATGATGCCGCTATCCCTTTACCCAACACCCATTTGTTTTGATTATTCTATAAGCCTATGCATGTTACTATATATTCTAAGCATAAAAACTCATAAAACATGCAAAGAACATAAACCTAAACATGCTAACTATCATAAGAACTCTAATTAAAATAAAGAAAAAAAATGACTTACTTGAACCGAAGACTCCTCCAGTCCTCCCTCCAATCTACAAGCTTTTCTCGAACTCAGCAAGCTCTTCCACGTTCCAAAGAGCCACCCAAGTGTGTGGCCTCCAAAGGTGCACACACCAAAGCCAAAACTCAACGGCAAGACTACGCCTTGAGTGCACGAGTATTTTGCCATTGGTGCTAGCCTAGGCAAATACCTCAAAACTTTTAACTCGAGGTTCCCCTAGTCAATTAGACTTAAGGATCCTCAAAATCAGTGGCTTACTCTTAAAATTTAGAGTTGCTCACTTATATAAACCCAAAATATGAAAAGTTTGGTGCAAAAATTTGTAAATAATTCTTTGGGTTTATATAGGTGCTCCAAAGACAACAAAATTAATTAAGAATCCGATGTGGGATAAATGATAATTTAATCTTAGCCATTGGATCTTAATTTAGTGGTTTAATGAGATTATAAAACCCTAATAAGAGTTTGGGCCGAATTGGAATTCAAAACAAATAAAAAATAAAAATTTACTATTCATGTTACTATTCACTTTTTATTTATTTATTTATTTATTCCAATTCCCAAAGTGCCCCTATCGTCATTCACCAATCCCAAAGCCACTATGGAACCTCATAAATAATATGTTCAATAATTAAACACATTGAACCATTTATGAACAATTCCTACAGCAATCATATATGCTGTTAAATTTATACTGTGCACTGTTAACCATTGATTTCGACTTTGTTGTGTGTGACCTTTTGGGTTCCCCTCAAATTGGACATGAAATGAATCGTGATAATTTAATCGAACATAAATTATCCTCCGATCTGATGGTCGTTCGATTTCAATGACCAAGGTTGACATCTAGCAACATGCCAAGGCCCCCAAATGAGAAGGAAAGATATATACCCATTATGTATGCGATTTACATATGGTATGGTCCCTCGCCTCACTGTATCCCCACCGTTTGACCTAGGGTATAGAAATTGTCTACCCATATAGTCAAATGTATGATGTTGAAAGTATCATGAATCATGTTAACCCAAGAATCTCACATGATTCTTCCACTGCAGCCACAGTCTCAAACACTGATCACACATTCTCAAACACTGATCCCATATATCAACCCGCGAACTGGAATACTTCTCTTATAAGAAAATATTTTCCGAGAGAGTGGCGATTCTCTGTTGTATCTTTACAAACTTCATATGTTTCAACAAATGACCCAATCATACCCTTATGACCAGATCTTTTGAACTGGGGAAGGAGAATGTCAAAGTTATTTGATCCACACATAAGATTGTAAAGACCTTAAGTCTAAGGACTAGTCATACAATCAATACATGAAAGTTCTCACAGACACATGAGAAACACTCTATGTGAAAACTTTCGGCGGTCAGTTCGATGGACACGAGCAACTCATGCATCCATGTGATACACCAAGCGGACGGATCTCCGCTAGTAGCCTATGAGATCGGCTACCCCACTTAAGGGCGGATCATATCATCATGCTAGTCTCTCTGCTTTGTGAACGCCCATATTATTCACAAAACTATGACTAGGAACGTTTAAGAGTAATGATTCTCATAAGGCGTGGAAGCTATCATCTTATTACTCCAAGGGCTTTATTACACTATTTGATGATTCATATAAGTTATGTAAGACACGTATAATAAAGATTGTCATTTTATTAATTAATGAAAATATTACAAATACATGTACATATAGCCCATCCACAAGTTGGGTATAGGGCATATCCCTAACAGTGGAATTCTACCTACTTGATGTTGGAGGCGGCAAAGATTTTTTAGAAAACCTTTTATAGGTTAGAAGATGATGATCCCAGATTTAGATTGTACTTTGATGGGGTTAAAATTAAAGGGCCTCCAAGGTCGGATGTTTGGAGTCAATGTACATGCCTAGTGAAGTTTTTGCAAATATTTTATGATGTTAATCTTTCATTTTCGGGTTCATTGTATGTGACTTCAAATAATTTTTTCCATGAATTTGTACAGATTCAAACCATCTTACTTGAATATGCCAAAAATGGTGATTTGATGTTAGAAAGAATGGCCATTGATATGAAAAAAATTTGACAAGTGTTGAGAGAATCCTACAAAAGTGAATTGAGTGTTATTTGTTGGTATTATTCTTGATCCAATGTGTAAGATGAAATATGTCAAGTTCTTCATTTATCAAATTTATGATGTTTCTAAGGATTTTAAAGTTGAGACTCAGGTACGAGATGCCTTGAATGATTTGTATAAATACTTTGAGGATGAGTCATCAGTGGGATCTTCTAGTGGGGTGAGTGTGCCAACTACCAATGATATTGTTTCAGAGGATAAAACTAGTTCTATTGTTGGAGAAGCTCGAAAATTTCTTAATTTTCAATTCAAAAAGTATTTGTTGGATGAACAAAGTGTGGAGAGTCAATGCGACTTGATTATATATTTGTCAGATGGGTGTGAAGAAGATTCAGAAATATTTGATTTGTTGAATTTGTAGAAAGTGAATTCTTCCAAATATCCAACTCTATCTAAGGTAGTAAAGATTAATTTGGCTATTCCGAGTCGGCTTTTAGCACAACTGGTAGGGTAATTGATCCATTTAGAAGTTCATTAGCTCCTAAGACGGTGGAAGCTGTAATTTGTACTCAAAATTGGTTGCGATCCATGCTGATTCAAATTGATCTTCGAGCTGCCATGGATGATGTGGAGAAATTTGAGGAAATTGCTTCACGTATTGTTATTCTTAAGTTTATTGAAAATATTTAAGACTTAATTGGGTATTGTTATGTTATTATTGTAGAATATGGATTCTAATTATTTGGGTTGTTTCTTTATTTCATTGTTATTTTATTATTGTAGAATTAACGGGATCAAGTTCTACTTATATGATTGAGCCTAGCTTGCTTAATGATGATATGAATGATGGTGTTGATTCTGCTGATGAATTCATATAAGGTTTCTCTTACTTTTTATTTCTCCGCATTTTGGAAGTTGAAATTTAATTCATTTGATTCAATTGTGTGTGTAATTTCATATAATTATTGAGTAATAATAATATTATTTGATATTACAGGTTTGACAACTTTGTTGGAAATTTGGATGTTCAAGTGTATGTTGAATGTTGATTACTTTTGAAATCTTTGCGTCTTTTGTTGGAAATTTAGAAGTTGAACTGGTGAAGTTTGGAAATTGAATTTCAAGGCATCTCGAACTTGAAATGTTTGAAGTTGAAATGTTTGGCTGTTTGCTTTGTAAGTTGGAATGATTTGTAATATTAGTGTTTGGCTGTTTCCATATTTGTAAGTTTGTAAGTTGAAGTGTTGAAGTGTTTGCTCTGTAAGTTGGAACTTGGAATGATTTGTAATATTAGTTGTTTGACATTTTCCAGATTTGTAAGTTGAACTGTTGAAGTGTTTGCTTTGTAAGTTGGAATGTTTGGAAGTTGAACTGAATGATTGAATTTGAACAGAATGATTTGTAATATTAATATTTCATTATTTTGTAGTTTAATTTATTAAACTTTTGTTGTACAAATTACAAAATAAATTACAAACTATAAAAATATGGAATAAAACTGTCAAATACAACACACTAAGTCACTAACACAGCATTGACAGTAATGAAAAAGAAAGAAAAAATTAAATTCGATGCAAATGCCCAGAATCAAACATATGACCTATTAGAAATTAATCAAACACTTTACCATTTTAACTACACACTTATTCTATTAAAATTGTATCATTAAAAATTTTCATTGCATTTTTATGTTGACCCGATCCGACCCGACCCGCATTTTTTTGACCCGACCGCGCGGGTCATCTACTCGATTTTCGGATTTCGGGTCGACTGGCCCGAATGATCTGACCCGATCGGGTTATTAAAAAAATAAAAAAAACCCAATCTGATCCGACCCGCGAACACTCATAATTTACGAAATTATGTTCATATTGTTAAAGTGAATCGAATTATTTAAAAAAAAAAAGAGGAAGCGTTGCCGAATTCAGTTGGTATTTTCCATTCCTTTTCCTGTGCATAAATCCCAATTAAAGGAAGGAAAAAGAAATTGACCATGGAACGAAGACTCTAGAACATAATCTCGACCGTCAAATGCGATGATGACTCCATCTAACGAACCCCAAATGTCGATGAATATTTATTTATGATTTTCAATGGGGTGTCCGAATGAGAGAGGGGAATTCTAGACCCTTCTTAATAAGGAAAAGATCTCAACCGTTAATTAGCATTTAAATACACGCTCCTACTCAAAGTTCAAATCGTGAACTACTTTTTAGTTATTATTCTTAGCGTGTGTTTGGACTCTCCCTCCCTTTCTAGAGCGTTCTCTGCAAGAAAAAAAAGGTTTGTTTGGGTTTTTGTTAAGAAGAAAGAAAGAAGAATAAAATCTTGGTGGATAAGAGAAAGATGTTTGGGAGAGCGCCGAAGAAGAGTGATAATACGAGGTATTATGAGATACTGGGAGTGTCCAAGAAGGCTTCGCCGGAGGACTTAAAGAAGGCTTATAAGAAAGCTGCTATCAAGAATCATCCTGACAAGGGTGGCGATCCTGAGAAGGTAGCTTCCTGTTTTCTTGCCTCTTTTGAATTTGTACATATGTTAAAAGAACTTTTAATTACTAGCTTTGATTTTATATGTGGTAGACACATAATGCGGAGCCTGAAAATTAATTAATTATGGGGGCTAAATTTGATTTTCACAATAAAAACTCTTCATTATCTCATTAAAAAAAAATCAGATTTTCCATTAATTTGTTGATAAATTTTTATGAATTTTTGGAGCTACTGCTCTACTGATTTGTATGTGTCTCCTCGAATGTTTTTTTTTTTTTCTGTTTAGTATAGATAAATTGGAGTGTGATGTTAAATGGAAATTTTAATTTGTACTGCAGTTCAAAGAGCTGGCTCAGGCATATGAGGTTCTGAGTGATCCTGAGAAGCGTGAGATATATGATCAGTATGGTGAGGATGCGCTCAAGGAAGGAATGGGTGGTGGTGCTGGTGGCCATGACCCATTTGATATCTTTTCGTCTTTCTTTGGTGGCAGCCCATTTGGAGGTAAGGACTGTAAAAAAAAATAAAAAATTGAGTTGCTAGCATCTTAGGTTTGGAATTAAGTTTGTTGATGGGGACTGAATTAATGTTTTATTTGTGAGCAGGTGGTAGCAGCAGGGGACAGAGACAGAGGCGGGGTGAGGATGTGGTTCATCCTTTGAAAGTGTCATTGGAGGATCTCTACCAGGGTATCTCGAAGAAGCTGTCACTTTCTCGGAATGTGATATGTTCTAAATGCAGTGGGTTAGTATTGTTTGTTGAATTCATGTGGTTTTGTAGTGATTTTTATTAGTGGTTTCTAACATGGGATGTTGGTGTCTGATTTATTACAGTAAAGGGTCGAAATCTGGAGCTTCAATGAAGTGTGCTGGTTGCCAAGGTACTGGTATGAAGGTTTCTATGAGGCACCTTGGCCCTTCAATGATTCAGCAGATGCAGCATCCCTGCAATGAATGTAAGGGTACTGGTGAGATCATCAGTGATAAGGATCGCTGCCCACAGTGCAAGGGAGAGAAGGTTGTTCAGGAGAAGAAGGTGCTTGAAGTCATTGTGGAGAAGGGCATGCAGAATGGGCAGAAGGTTACCTTCCCTGGTGAAGCAGATGAAGCTGTATGCTCCTTTTTTTTTTCTGTTTGTTCATCTTCTTTCTTATTATGCGGGCTTTATCTAACTGGTGTTGATGGTTTCTTTATGTTTGTGTTCTGCAGCCGGATACAATCACAGGAGACATAGTATTTGTCCTTCAGCAGAAGGAACATCCAAAGTTCAAGCGAAAGGGTGAAGATCTCTTTTATGAGCATACATTGTCCCTAACCGAGGCTCTCTGTGGTTTCCGGTTTGTACTTACTCATCTGGATGGTAGACAGCTTTTGATTAAATCCAATCCTGGGGAAGTTGTCAAGCCTGGTTAGTATTAGTGTCCGAGTTCTTGAATACTTATTTTCAGTTGATTATTGTTCACATAATTGATTTTTAATTCCATTTTGCAGATTCATTTAAGGCTATCAATGATGAGGGTATGCCAGTATACCAAAGGCCCTTCATGAAGGGGAAACTGTACATTCACTTCACAGTTGACTTTCCTGATTCTCTGAGTCCAGAACAGGTTAAAGCCCTGGAAGCTATCCTGCCGCCAAGGCCATCGTCTGAGATGACAGACATGGAGCTGGATGAATGCGAGGAGACTACAATGCATGATGTTAACATTGAAGAAGAGATGCGGAGGAAGCAGGCTCAGGCTCAGGAGGCATATGAGGAGGATGAAGATATGCACGGAGGTGCCCAGAGAGTGCAATGTGCCCAACAGTGATGATGAAGAAAAACAATCATGGAAACTGGTTTCAAGTTGTAGATCTACAAAAATGAAGCCGATTCGAGTAGTAATATTTACTAAGATAAGAATATCTTCTAATTGTGTGTTTCTGATACTCAGACCACACTTGAAGCGACTGTGTTTTTGTTTTTGGAAGTTCTTTAAAGCAATGGAATGCTATTTTTATATTACTTGTTCCCTTAATGCTAAAGCTTATATTATGATCTATTCCAATGAAAAGTATTTCGTCTACCCAGCAGGTTTCAACCTCAAATTATATTGTAAAAGTCCATGACCCTAGTAAATAAGAGTATTCATTCATAACAGTAGTAAATAAGTATTCTACCTAATTTTTGTATGAAAGAAACTCGACAGTTCTGATGACATGGGAGTATTTACCGTCTTCTGAAGATACCCAGATATATGAGGAATTGAAAGATGGCGGCTCATCCTTAGTTTTAACACATAACACACAATCTTGCTACAGCGAAAAGCTTTTTAAGCTCTATAGATTCAGAGCTGTTCCCAATATCTGGATCTATCATTCTATGAAGCAAGATGCTTGAATCCACCGGATTAAATCAACCTCCCTCCGCTCTGATGATTAGACTGTTACAATCTCCAATATCAGCACGCCGAGCTAAAATATTAATTATGTTACTAGCTGAGCCCTGGGAGTAGAAAGAATGTTGATACCGTCTGAACACAGATGCATAAGACACTTACATAATTTCCATCAAAACCAAGGCTAATATCAGAGAGCTGTAATAAACAAAATTCAAGAATCAGAGTAAGTTTGTCTGTCACTCCAATTTTGACATTTAGCCTAAGCATTAAACAACAAAAGTGTACGAGGTTCAGTTCAATCAGTTCTGATTCTGGATATGAGATATGAAATTACCAACAAGTATACACAACAAGCAATCTCTATATCTAAGAGGGGGTAAATTGGGTAATGATCTAATATTGCGGAAAAAAATTCTTACCGATTTTACGCTACTAAGCTAGAGTTTTACCAATTAAGTTTAATAACAAATTTCTATAATTACTATACCCAATAATTTTCTCAATGACAAGTTATACTAAATAATATGAAAATGTAATGTAAAGCTTTCAATAAATTAAGGAGATATGGTTAGAGAAATTGACACCGAATTTATAGTGGTTCGGCCAATAACGCATACATCCACTCCTCCAAACCACACTTGAAGCTTTCACTAAGTTGAATTCACAATTTACACCGAATTTTCCATGGCTCACTCGCAACAGCTATAAAATATAGAGTTTTGTTTCTATGCACACTAACAAACCTTTATAATTTACTCTTTTGAGTATGCCCACTCACAAATGGATTTCACAACCTCAAATGTTTGAATAATAAAGTTTACAATACCACTTGAGCACTCATAAAAGATAATGAAAATTACTGACGTGAGTTGCTAACCCAATTAAATTAAGCCCACTACAAATGATATGAAGTTGTAGTGTGTGAGCTTGATTATGAGAGTGTATGATATAGAAGATTTTGTTTACTCTTTGTTTTTGCCTTAGAAGAAATTATATGAAGGTTCAAGAAGTTGGCAAAAACAAAAAAGGAACTCAATTTATAGAGAAAATGAAGGCAGTCCCTTATGTTCGCGTTGAGGTCGGTATGTCGGTTTTCCATTACAACGAATATAAAATATTATTGTTAGACACCAGTAAGCGCACATAAGACTGGATTACTGACCGATATGGAGACCAGTATGAATCATGTCGGTTTATGAGAGTATGCAAAATACTAAGATTAACCGATATGAATGTCTATATGCTCTAGACCGTTCCAGTAATTGTGTAAACTCCACACTGAACGGTATGGGTGACCGGTATGGAGTAGCCCGGTCCCATAGACGATGTAAAATTGCTCAAAACAGAGCAGGGTCACCGATAAGCTGGTGTGGGGGACCAGTATGCCAGTCTCAGTGCCAAAATGCAAGATTTGAAGATTAAAAAATATTTTTCACAAGACCCTAACGCATCTAAATGAATGTGCATATGTCCTATAAACTTAGAGACTTAAATTAACAACTCACTTTACAAAGAGAGCTTTAATCTAAGACCACACGAGACTCTTCAATAGGCGTTAGTCTTCACATCCATTTTCTATTCATCACCAATGAGCTTCAACATCTTTTTGTAATGTCCACAAACGCGCGTCGAAGTTTTCTAGTGTTGCAACATCAAAATTCATCTTACAAATATGTCGCTAACAATCTCCCTATTTTTGATAATGACAATCTTTGAAACTTGTGAGCTTTGAGAGTCTAAATTTGTTGACGATTTTAACTCCCTTAACATGTGATTGTCTTTAATATAGCTATATAAAAAATTTAGACAAATACATTAATACAAAATTGCTCTCCCTTAATACAAAAGTGAGGGAAACACAAGGTTTAATCTCATTTTAATGATTTCTCCCCCTTTGAAATTATCAAAAAGGACGAAGAAGTAAAAATTAAGCTATATGAGATACCAACCAATATGTGCACAAAACATATGAAAGTTCATGACCATGCACATTTAGTATTTTCAATACAATTTTCTCATTTTACAATATAATATGAAATTCATGTAAGAATCATCAAAATTACTCAAATTAAGCCAATATCTATGCATTTCATTTTCAAACAATAAAGATCAATGACAAGGTATATTGTAGCGTCCCAACCTACAACAACCCTCCCCAAATGAGTATAGAGTCGGAACGCTACCAAAACTTCTACCTTAAATTGTCCAAACTCTTAAGCAAATACCGTAATATTATTAAATTAATAATCATTTATATGAGATAAATAACTTTTTTCAAACCCAGATTGTAAAATAAGTGTACTGCATAAACTAAAGTAACAAACTAGATCTTCTGAAACTTATTCATCTAGGAAACTTATTATCCTAAAGACCCTAGATTGCAAATTAAGAAGACACGATTCCTTATCACATGAGTCACCATCACGGAACCATCGCGCAACCATCAACTGTTAGATCGGCATAATCATCCAAAAAGTGATCACTTGCACCACAGGACACCGTGAGCTTAAGCCCAACAATAAACTCTCATGCATGAATGCAAATGTGATCCTTTTAAAATACAAATCGTAGAAATCTTTGATTTTAACACAAACCTTTACCAATTGAGAAACCATTTCTAGTTAATGGGCCATCGTTCTCGGTACATGCTATAAGATAACCGGTCGGGATTTTGATGTTCTACCTCAGAACACATTTAACCATTACCATAGATAATACTTTACTATCAACCTTTACCAACCATTACCATATACCCTCCCTTGTAGCAATTATACCAAGCCCACCTTAAAATCCATTTCAAACTGTTTCCCAAAATCGTAACATTGACATTGCATATATCACTACTTAAGATAGTTTATATATTATGCATGATGAATGCAATGTAATGAAATCGAATTGTAAACTCAGTAGCAAGAGATATCCAACACGTTATTCACAGTAAAAATATATAATTGTAATAAAAATAATCTACTCCAACATCATTCAACAACCACATCAAACATACCACTCAATTCAATACATTAGTCTCGTGGTACAGTTGGAAAATTACTTACCTCTATGGGAATTTCCAAACAATGTCCTAATCCGCTATTCCGTTCCTAAAATGTATAATGTATCTCGTCGTTAGCGTGCACTAAAATTCTTTTACTACCATATTATCATCATAATGTTTGTTATTATTATTACTGTTATTACTACCATTATTACTATTATCATTATCATTATTATTATTATTATTATTGTTATTTATTTATTTTTATTTTATTCATTTATTTATTTATCTACTCATTATTATTATATCTTATTATTATTATTATTTTATATTTTAGGAGAATGGGTCAACAGACCCATTCGGTTCCACCGACGCAACCAACGGGTTACGTCGTCGGGCTAACCCCATGCGGTGGGCTGTGGCTGACACCGCCACAGCCAACATGGAGTGTTTGACGAGCTGAGTTTCGTCGTACCTGTGGTACGCCATCAAATGCCAGATTGAGATAAGGAAGACTCATTGCGCCACACATGATCCCTCCATTAACAGTCTAAACGATCACCGTTCAAGTCCACACCGGTCCATTTAAGTCCCCATTGTCGTAAGTTTCCTGTCGGTATGCTCGTCATCGTGATTAGTGGTCAAAATTATCACTTATTTCTCACGTGAACAATGAGTGCTGTGTGAGAACAGTAATTGTGAACAATGTTACAGCTTGACACTGCTTCATGCTAAATAAATACACACATGCATATGCAATAAACACCAAAACATTGTTGGGGTTGGTGCTCAGAGCGCCAATTCCCAATTGTATTTCTTTATGAATACTACTGTAAAACATTATTATTATGAATAATATATGCAGTTTCTATAATATAATGTATCTTTTAATATGGTAAAGATGTAATGACCTTAGAATGACTAGTCATGATGCTGTTGCAAAAGCGTCGCAACTGTCATTGAGTTGTATCATGACGTTGTCATTCTCAGATAGTTCTTGGTCAAAGTTTACACTACTTGGTCAGTAAAGTAAACCTGTTGAGACCGATATATGTTGTATACTGGAATATATGATTCCAATGGTTTCTCAATGAACCATAAGTCTTGGAGACTAGTATAGACGTGTAGGTGTTTATAGAGGATAAACACTGAATGACTCACCGAAGATTCTTAATGGATGGTACACCAACGTCAATAAGAATCTTATCGGGTTGAGTAGCACTTGTGATTCTTAGACTTGAGATACCATTGTGGGCGCATGAGACATCTTCCACACTTAGATGACAGTCACGTCACCGATCTATTTAGATCATACCTCCACATTTTCGTTGGGTGTGGATAGATCCTCAGGGTGTCCTGTGTGTATCGAGATAGGATCCGTCAGTTCTGTGTATCAGAGCATAGGTAGTCCATTTGATTAACAATTAGATAAAAACCATGGGCCCGTGGTACATTTTAGAAGTCAGTTCTAAATGTTCTTTATGAGTTGCTAATAGAGACGTCAACGGGATAATCCCTATAGAGATGTGACGTTTACATCTATATCTCTGGGATATATCCGGATACCTGTGATAGAGGAATTATACATTTTTCATGACCTTGACCTGTATGATTCAGCGAGTTTATCTGTGATCGTCATAATTTCCGGGTGGATAAATTATGGACACGAAATTGGATTTCGTGACGGATATGCCTGAATCTAGAGAGTCTCACTAATGAAATATACTCATAGAGCACTAAGGCAACATTTATAAATAATATAGATTATTTATAAAGTCGTTTAAAGGTTAAACGCAAAGTACATGTGTAGGGACCCGATAATCATTTCTTAATTTTTGTGTATCTGCATTTAATGCTAGATTTTATCAAATACACATTAATTAATTGTCAAATTGAGATATTTGACTAATATCATAAATATATATATGTATTTGATATTTAATGTAAATATAATACATATATTTAATATATTTGTATTTAAATAATTATTTAATTATTTAATTGTTAAATAATTAAATTAATTGAAAATACAAATATCCTAAGTTATGATATTTATTTTAATGACTTGAGTTGCCTTTGTTGACTTGCTTTAATTCATTAAATGGTTTGATGATTAAGCTTGCAAGTTGATAAAGCTTTATTGAAACAAAATAAAATATCTATATATTTATTTTTTATCTCCAAATTTTCGGCCAAGGCAATATTGGAGGAGATATAATTTTTTTTGTTTCTTTAGGGTTTCATTAACCTTCAACATTTATCAAAATACTCCATTAAAGAAAACAAATAAGCTTGAGAGAAAGCAAAAGGAAACAAAGGAAAGCTTGGATTTTAGTAAGTTTTTCAAACTTGCTATTAGAGAGGAAAATGTTCCTTGAGTTCTAGGCTACATGCTATGAGTTTCTCATGTTTTTCTATTCTTTATTCTTTGTGTTTTTGGTGGATGGAAGTTTGATAATAGGGTTGAGCATGTATAAAGATCATAAAATGTTACTAATGAGTTAATAAGCATTCTTTTGATAGTTTGAGAAACTTGTTGCCATTCTAGAGTTATTGACCCACTCTTAAATGACCTAGATTTGTTTTATAGTTGTTTCATTGTGGTGAGGCTTGATTGGTGTGGAAGAAACATGATTGAAGTGTTGGATTTTACTAATTTGGTCTAATTTATCCAATTTGATGAAATTAAAAAATTAGGATTTAAGACCACTTCCAAATTTGGGGCTTTTCATTTATGTTGTGTATTTGGATGTGTATATGATACATATAAAATCTTATGTTGATTGGATTTCATCTTGATGTGTTTTGAACATTGAAAGTGCAAAATGCACATTATGTCATGCTTGGAGGCTCTCGGCCTTAGGCAAGTTTTTTGGGAATTTTTGTTGCAATTTGAATTCCAATGTGTAGGACATGTTAAATTCATATTAGTAATGATTTAGAATCATCCAAAATTGTTTTGAACAATTTAGGACTAAAATGAACAAAGTGCAAAAGTTTTGGGGCAATTTGGTAATTACACAAAAATTGATTTATTGTGTAATATTTCATAATTTGATAATTGAGTAATTAAATAATTTATTTAATTGATCCAAGAAAAAGTTTTGAAATCGGAAAATTTTGATTTTCCAATGTTCCGCTGCATTACCGGATTTCCGCCCTAAAACCCCTTCAAACATAGCAAACATTTGCGTGAAAAATAAGTGCACAATAAATTAAGACTTAAGACCTTATTTTTTGAGCATGACACAACTAAAGAAATCTCATCTCTTGATATACCAAGTCCACAAAATATGTGTTCAAACCCAGCACCATTAGGACCTGAAAATAAGCAATATTGATTGCATGCTATAATATTCTCCCTCTAAATATGAGCTCTTAAATAAATTCTTTCGAGTGAAGGGTTTTTCCCTTATATTTTGAATTTTGGCCTATTGGCTCTTTTACACTTTAGACTCATTTAAACTTTTTTTGACTTTTATAAGGGGATAGTATAAGGTCATCTAGTCAAAAATCACATCATTTAGTGAGCTAAGTATGATAGAGATTAGATTGTCAGTCCAAAAATTCTTACATTCGACCAAGCCTCAACAATAAAAAAACGTGTAGGTGAAATACAAGCACAAGATATATTAAGGGTTTTTATCACACATACTCATGCACATTGAGCATAAAGGAAAAATAAAAGCATATTACACATGCATAAACATATATCATACATACCATGATCACATGCAACAAGCTTTCCATGCTCTACCAAGCCACAAAATATTTTTGGTCTTTTTCATTTTATATTTTTTTTCTTATTTTTCATTTTAACATAAAAACAAGAAAAGACACAACAAGGCTTGTCAATATCCAATGGTACATGGAGTTGTATCCCGAATGCAGATCATACTACCATCCATTCGAAATCGGTTATGAAATTTATATCAGGATTTCCATCATATATACCAATTGACATATAATAAAAAAAAACAAACACACACACCCATATACAGTTAAAATAAAAACATACAGTCGTGCAAAAACATAAAACACACGTACGCACACATGCAATGGGAAAAAATGAATGTAAAATTTAAGAACCAGTACACCAAAGTGCACTATCATCATACCTGCTAGGGTCAAGACATTCAGAATTAGATGAGAAGCCATATCACTTCCTCACCTAAATTTCTTAAGAGTCTCATTTACTTGAGAACTCCTAATTAGCAGTGCAAGTTTCTAACTAATGAGTTAAGTTTGTTTAGCTAGTGCAGAAACTTGAAAAATTGGATTTGAAGAATCAAACCTATTTGAAACACTCTTAGGCCATTTCTTTTGTTTATGCAACAAGATGCACTTAGGCCTAATGTGTCATGCCTTGCCACAGTGACGGCATACAAGCACACACCTCGGACGAGAGCGAGATTTAACCACCACACCTTTAGATTGAGGTTGAGACACAAGATGAGGGACAACATGGGGAATTAGATGACTACAATCAACATGTTTCTTACATAAGTCACGTTTAGGAGGGATCGATACAACTCTAGACGATGACGCCTTATCAAAATTAGACTCAACGCTAGTCCCTAACATGCGGTCTAATTTCTCAGTCCCACTAGAAAATTCAGACAACCAGGTTCTAGAATTTTCAAGTTCTGCTTCTAATAATTTGACTCTATCAACTAGTCTTTTGTTCCTCTCCTCAAGGTCATCAATCATTAAAGACTTTGTTCAAACTTAGCTTGAGCTTCATTATTGTCTAGCTCCACTTCTTTCAGCCTTTTATTGACCTTAATATTCTTATTCTTGATAGCTAGACTCTCATTAAACAGTTCAGTATAGGATACTCCGGGACTATCCTCATATAAAGAGTCATCATGAGAGAATTCTGATCCAGCATCCACATCACTAAAATTATCATCTCTCTCTCACCAGTCACACTAGTAGTAAATTCCATAAAGTTGCTCTTATATTTAAGAGACTCATCATAAGTATAGCCACCTTCTGAATCACTAAGAGAGGCTGACATGACTTTCTTGCCTTTAGACTTTAGGTATGTGTGACATTCAGACCTAATATGCTCATACCCTTCACATTCATAGTATTGGATAGTCCGAGGTTTGTTACCATTTTCCTCTATAGACTCCATTCTACTACGTCTACTCTCTTTAAGCTTGTCCTCACTATCCCTATCACAGTCACTCTTCTTCATTTTAAGAATTTTTTAAAATCTTTTTGCAAACATGGCCAAATCCTGATCCGTGAGATTATCATCATTATCATCACTTGACGGATCACGTGAAACTTCCATTGCGATCTTCATCGTTATGGTTTTGGGATTTATATATCCAAGAAAGTTTTTCTCATACACCTATAGTTTTCCTACGAGGTCCTGTAATTTAAGATGATCTAAGTCATTCATTTCCTTGATGTCTGTTATCTTAGGTAAAAACTGGTCAGCTAGGGATCTCAGGATTTTCATAACTATCCTATTAGTATGAATAGTCTCCCATAGGTTAAAGCTTAAGTTAACGATATCGTTAATCTCAGCGTAAAATTCATCAAAGGTCTCATCATCTTTCATCCTAGCGAGCTCAGACCCAATGGCAAGTTCTTGGAGTCTATTATTTTTAACTGACAGCGTGCCCTCATGAATAGTCTGAAGGATGTCCCAAGCATTGTTGGTTGTCTCACATATAGATATTCTCCTAAACTCAACGGAGCAAACGGCAGTATGAATGGCATTAATGGATTTGTTGTTCCTATTGCTAGCATCAAACTCTTTCTTAGTCCAAGTCAGTTTATATTTAGGGGAAGAGACCCAATCAATCATAACCACGAGAGGTTTCTACCTGTACTCTACTGACATCCAAACTATCTCATCTAAAGACTTAAGGAACGCTCTGATACGAACTTTTCAATATAAGTACTCAGTCTCATCAAAGAATGAGGGAAAATTTAAGGGTTGACTTCTCTCCATAGCTAAATGGGTCAAGGATAAAGGTCAAACTATGATACCAATTGAAAATTCGATTTTAGTCATAAGTGCTGACCCTATGCGGAATTAAACACAATAAACTAAGACAAGTCCTAATTATTGTTACTATAGATTAATAAAAAAAAATATCAACCACCCTTAAGTCTAACAATTATGAATAATGCAAATAAATAAAAGCAAAAAACAAAATCAACACATGTAATTTTATTGACGAAGTGGAAAACTTATGTGAGTAAAAGACCACTCTGGATATTTAGGCTACCAGCCAAAATCCACTATAACGAGAAATACTTAAAGTAATGGTAAAAGACCTATGGCAGCAACTCCGCCTACTATAATACCTCTAGACTGTAATAACCCGAAGAACTCCTCGAGTCCATACCAAACATCATTCTTCAGAACCTCTGAAGTCTTTGAGTAGATCAACTCTGCAAGCACGCGATGCGAGAACTCTGACTACTAACATTCCTCCTTGAGAACTCTGAAAGCATAGGAAGTTGGGTTTGATTGTGTTGACGGTATATCAAAGACGGATCTCACCAAAAAAGAGAAGATAAAAAAATTAAAAGAGTCTTCAAGGTGAAATCAAGAAGGTTGAAAAACTAAGAAAGTTCGAGGCTTAGAGTAGTGTGTTTTCAACACTTGTGAATGTGACTATAAGTTTGTTTATATATATAGGGCAAAAGAAAGGATTTTCTAATGCAAATCTGGCTTAAAAACGCATCCAAAATAACTTACTTATGCACGGGCATTCAAACGCAACTCAAACGCAAAGTTTCTGCTTCCGGACGTTCGAATGCTCAAACGAACGCATACTGGTTTTGAGGTGCAACTTAAAACGCTTGTAATTTTCTCGTCCATTGGCCAAATCATGTGTTCTTTATATGTACGCGTTCGTCTTCAAGTCTACTTTTCAATGAAACTGACCTCATATAAAGAATGTCATCCCACACAAGTCTTTCTCATTGTCGGGTCCTAGAATATGCAGCAAGGTTATTGATTTAATTTAATTATTTCGGTTACAAATCATTTACAATTGACCAATTTCTCAGTGGTAGTGACAAATTGTAAAATTTTGGTTTGTGAATGGGTGGTGAACTGTTCATGAGTGTTGTGAAATCGATTTGGGTTGTATTTTTTTGTACATCGTATTGGTATGGGATGCTCAAAACTAGGGGTGGCAATTTGGGTCATGATTCGTTTATTCGTTCGATTCGATTCGCTTTAAAGCGAATGCGGGTTTGAAAAAATGGATTCGTTTAATAAATGGGTCAATTCGATTCGATTCGTTTATTAAACGAATCGAATACGAATTTAAGCTCATTGATTCGTTTATTCGTTTAGGATTCGTTTTATTATTTTTATTTACTAGTTCTTGTTAATTTTCAATTAAGATTTGAGAAATTATAACTAATTATCATATAAAAAGTAATATTTTCAATATTTGGTAAAGTATTTTTAGTAAATATATTAATTACATATTTCATATGTATATATTTATGAAGAATTAATGTAAATCAAGTGTGGTAAATTATTTTATTAAATAATATAATTGACTAAACGAATAAACGAATATTCGTATTCGATTCGTTTAATAAACGAATCGAATACGAATCATGATATTAGGATTCGTTTAATAAACGAATCGAATACGAATCCATTACATTTTGATTCGATTCGTTTAGGATTCGATACGAATTCGATTCGTTGATTCGTTTTGACACCCCTACTCAAAACTGAGTAAAGGTTATATTTAATATAATATTTTGGATTTATTAGTTTACTATGCTAACTATTATTCTATTAATAGAATTAGAATTTTCTATTGTGAGGCCATCCGACTTAATTTATCTTTCAATTTGGAAGTTTAGATTTACAAATAGAGAGAGTAGAAACAATTGGAGCGAGTGAAGAGTATGATTTTTTATATGTACGCGATTGTTTTCGAGTTTACTTTCCAATGAAACTGACCTTATATAAATTGGAGCTATAAATCTTCTGAAATTTTTAAAAGAGTGAACGTCGCTGTGATATTTTCATCTGATTTGGTCTAAATACTTGTCCAATTATTCTGAGATCTTCAAGACTAATTACAACTCAATTGAATATGTTTTGTTACAGACATTGTCAATAAAAATGAAACTAACATAAGTGCCGCTAGAAATTAACAGGCAGTTAATACCATTGACGCCATTTCAAAAGCTTTGGAATATTAACTAACGAATTTGTTGGTGGAAAAAAAATTCACTCCAAATATGATTGAAATCGCCTTCCAAAGATTGAGCTTTAGCCTACGATTGGAATATGATAGGAGTAGGACTACTTATTTGGGCTTTTCATGTTGGGCCTTCTACCACATGCCCATGCTTTGATGAGCTCATTTTTTAAATTTTTTCTTTTTATACTTCAACATTGATACTTGAAAGGGCATCTTCAACCCATAACTAATCCTGTAAATGAACCGAGCATAGTTCGAGCTCGATTTGATTTGATTTGATTCAAGAATGATCCGTTTAATAAATGAATTCACCGAATTCAAAAATAATAGTTCGATTATTAAATGAGACCGATTCATAAAAGTTCTCAGCTCATTTTTTACTCACGAACAATATTCAAAATAGACTCGACTTGAATCATATTGACACATATATATTGATATAGAAATATTTGAATTTTTAGGGAAACTATTTAAATTTTTATTAATTAATAAAAAAAGTAAATAAATTTTTTAAATTAATCAAGCTCGAACCGAACCGAATATTTTATTAATCGAATTCAAGTCAAGCTCAAACTCAATATTTTCTTAATGAGTCGAATTCGAACAACACATATAAAGTTAGTCAAACCAAACCGAGTCGAGCACTACTCGATTCGATTACACCTCTACCCATAAGATCATATTTGACACCAATTTGATGTTAAAAGAACATATTTTTCCACTGCTACTGGGCTTGTTATCCAATAACTTCATCACAAATAAAAGGAACATAAGAGTTTTTCCTTGGGTATTTGACCAAATAGAAGCATTCAGTTCTTATTATAGTTTTAAAAATCAGACTGGACCAACCGATTGAACTGATCAAACTGGGATCTGGTTTTGAGTCCAATCTGGCCGAACCTTAAAAATCAGGTATTAAAAATCGATAAAAACTAATGAACCTGACTAGTCGCTTCCTAAATTTTTCTAAACCAAAAAAATAATATTTTTTTATAATTTTTAATTAATTAAAATTATTTATAAAATCATTCTGTTTTACTGGTTCAATTGGTCGAACTAGCGATCCATTAAACTTTTCAGATCACTGATTCTCTTACATGTCCGATTATTAAAATATTGGTTCCAATATGACCTATTACTAAAATACTCCTAGAGGGGGATAAGACTAGGTGGAGTGAAAATGATTTTCTATGAGATGAGAAATGGTAGCATCTCCAACTTTGTAACATCCCTCCTCCGAAGATGTTACCGAAATGAAAACTTTTAATACCACACGAGTTTGTGAATAAGCGATTAGCTGATAATGAGTAAGGAATAATTATCTATCTACTAAACAATCCACACACACTCACATACATATATATATGTGCACATACATACATATATACGCCACAAATATTTGAATTTGTCATAAAGTTATTTAAGTTTTGATTAAGTAAATAAAAAATAATTTTTTTAATTCAATGAGCACGAATCGAGCAGAATCATTCAGTAATCGAATTCGAATCGAGCTCGAACCCAATATTTTCTTAATGAGTCGAGTTCTAATAATATTTGTTGATGTAGATTTTGTAGTGAAGTTTAGTTTGGAGGTTTGTATAACACTTTCTTAAAGTAATATCTATACTTTTTGTTGATAGAGATTGAATCAAATTTACTTCATGATACAACCAATCAATTTAAGAATGTAAGTCAACATTATCTGAATACTTACTTCAGAACTTTTATATAAAAGATGAGAAATAAAGAAAAGTGTTGAATTATATGTCTAAATTCAACAATAATACATGTAAAAGCTCGAACTCATATAATTGTTTGTTGAGTTTGGCTCGACTCAACTTGATCACATTGCTATCTATAATACTAAATTTGACACCAATTTATTGTTAGAATAATATACATCACCCCAATTTTTTTTTTTCAAATCCAACCAATTTAATAGCATCTTTAAAGAATATCCTGTAGGAGGATAGTATTCTAATCCGCAGGTAAAGGTTGGTTCAAAAAATTTTAAAAAATAAAAATAAAAATTAGCAGGTAAAGGTTTTGTTTGTAATTTATTGCCTGCTTTCGTCATAAGGACACACCCGTTTGCTTTGTTAACCATTGCCACTGGCACTATAAATTTTTTCATCATTAGTCGTCAGTCATCGTTATCTTCGCTCAAGCCATGAACCCTCAGGTGTTATTATTGTTCACTTTTTTGCTTCTTGTTTCTTCAATTCAAGCCAGAGATGTCAAATACTGCGGTCAGTTATTTTGATTTTTGTTTACTTTGTTCTATCAATTTCATTGGCATTTTTTTTCTTCATTTGGGTGCTTCTTTTAAAGTTTTAAGTTAGTTTTAAATTATGGGTTTATTTAGTTGAAGCTTTTTTTTTTTTCAGATAAGAAAGGAAATTACGCTGTGAAAGTTGATGAAGTTAAGATAATTCCTGATCCTGTAGTCACAGGCAAGCCAGCCACCTTTAACATCTATGCTGTTACAGGTATTTCAATTCTCTTTGTTTTAAGCTTTTTTTTTTTTTTTCCTTTTTTCTAGTCTTGTTTATTTAATTTATGTGCTTAATTTATGCAATGTAGTATTTTGTTAGACCCTTAATCCCGGTATGGGATTGCTTGGGGATTTACCATTGAGCACATTTGTGAAGAAAGAAAAAGTGGGTAAAAATTGAAAATGAGTTGCCTAGGAAAATTGCACACCAAGTTCTTGTTATTGAATTAGGATCCTCTCCTGATCTGAGCTTTCTCGAGCATCCAAAAGATAATTTTGGTGGAAATTACAAAATGATAATATAATGAGATATGGATGGGTGATTGTGATGATGGGATAATTTGTAAGATTTATTTGATTGTGCCATCTATATCTTTGTTATATATATAACTGAGGGTTAACTTTAAATTGCGAAAGAATGAAAATATCCCAGTTAAAATCTCACATATTATTGTTATTAACTACCAATTTTCTAGTTTATGCGAATTTTGTAAAGTTCCTCATTAGTTGCTGGGTTCAAACTGCTTAATCAGTTGGCAGACCTTGCTTGCCAGATGGTCTTGACCGCCATGTGGCTTTTCAAATTTCAGCATCTACTGATTCTACTCATATTTTCCTTGCATGAATCTTTTAGATCGTAATTTGAGGTAAAATTTTGATAAATCATATTTTCACCTATAGAGCTAGTTACAAACGGTTGGTAGGGGCACTTTGATGCATTAAATATTGATTTTTAACATCGGCAGCTCCTCAGCATTCTCCACCCATCATATTTATGTGTATTCATGCATATACACGAGACTGTTTTTTATGCTTACAATTCATCGAAATGATTGTTGGAATTTCATCAGCATCAATAAGCATGTTTTTTTTATACAGATCGTGCTGTCTCTGGTGGGAAAGTGGTGATAGATGTTTCTTTCTTTGGGGTGCATGTCCATCAAGAAACCCATAATGTTTGTGAAGAGGTATCTTGTCCCATTGCAGCAGGAGACTTTGTGCTGTCCCACACCCAGACGCTGCCCTTTTTCACCCCTCCAGTAAGTTTCACTTCACCGGCGTTTTATACTGAGGATCTTTTAGACCATCATTGAACACTCTTGAACTGTTTTAAGTAAAGACTTTTATAATGAAAACTCAAAAACACTCAAGTTAATTGTACACCGACACTAAGTGATGGGCCTCTGGCCTTGGCGCAGGTGGTAAAGGGGTGGGGTTATGCAGGTTTTTTATTCCACTCAGATTTAGCATAAAAAATTTCCGTATAAAATCTTTCAGTTGCTGATTGTTTCATTTATTTTCTGCATTTGGTTTGTAGAGACTACAGACAGAAAGGAGAAAAAAATGAGCAAAAAATTCATTTTTTCTTATAAGTTTATAAAGTTCTTTTGCAGTAGACATTTTTGGCTTGAATAGAAACTATATCTAGTTGCATTTTTCTTTTGCTTCCATTTACCACATGGTCCTCCATTTTGGCATCATGTGCTTCTAATGAACTGCTGCAACAGTCAATGTATCTGTAAATGTCATACATGTTTGTTTTACTTCTGCATCTCGTTTTTAGAATTTATTCACCCTTTGAGAAGAAATACAAGTTTGCATTTATGAAAAGAGAAAAAAGTTACTTTTTGCAGTTTTTCAAATTAAAATTTTATCTGGTTTCTCCTAGTCTCTCCCATTTCTTTGGTAACGATTAGCTTGCAGATAGTTAACCAATGACACAATGGTGTTGAGAATGCAACTTCTCCTGTTCAATAAAAATTGATTTCAGCTAGTAACAATTATAGAATCTCAGTTTTCCTTCTGTTAGAACAGCTGCCACTGAACAGCTGGTGGCTGTTTGCTGGTTTAGACTTGAGCGAGTACAAAATAAATCCAATACGTTTTCCTTAATTACCAAAATCGATCAGCATAACAAACATTACCTGATTAGCAGTATACACTATAATTAATTGCCTTTTTTTTTTTTTCTTGATGCATATTTTTTCGGATGACTCATCTGGCTGAGTTTTTTTTCCAGGGCTCCTACACACTTAAGATGACAATGGAGGACAACAACAATGAAAAACTGACTTGCTTTAGCTTCAATTTCAAAATTGGTTTTGGTTCTCTGGTCTCTGAGAGTTAAAGTGCTTGCCACAGAACTTCGAACGCTCTCCATTTCGAGTGTCCAGTACATCCTTGCACCAAGCGAAACAAAAAAGTAAAAAAGATTGCGATCTATGCGGCTGCTGGTATAATTTTAGCTGTGTGTTAATTGGTCTTTCTGGTGTAAGAGTCATATTTGTATTCTGTGTTGCATTTCTTCTCAAGGATAAAAGACATGAATGGTGACTGTTGCTATGTTGTTCGTTGAAATAAATTGCATGTGCCCGCTAGTTATCAAGTTATGTGATCCCGTGTTTAATATTCACTTGTTTTTTAAAATATCACATAATAATATATTTATTTTAAAATCAGAAATCTATCGGATTCGATTCTAATGTATTGTTTGAAATATGTTCCACATATCTTAATTTTTAGTAGGGGTGGCAATTTGGGTCAGGATTCGTTTATTCGTTCGGTTCGATTCGATTCGCTTTAAAGCGAATACGGGTTTGAAAAAATTGATTCGTCTAATAAATGGGTCGATTCGATTCGTTTATTAAACGAATCGAATACGAATTTAAGCTCATTGATTCGTTTATATTCGTTTAGAATTCGTTTAATTATTTTTATTTACTAGTTCTTGTTAATTTTCAATTAAGATTCGAGAAATTATAGCTAATTATCATAGAAAAAATAATATTTTCGATATTTGGTGAGATATTTTTAGTAATATATTAATTACATATTATATATATATATATATATATATATATATATATATATTTATGAAGAATTAATGTAAATCAAGTGTGGTAAATTATTTTATTAATAATATCATTGACTAAACGAATAAACGAATATTCATATTCGATTCGTTTAATAAACGAATCGAATACGAATCCTGATATTAGGATTCGTTTAATAAACGAATCGAATACGAATCCATCACATTTTGATTCGATTCGTTTAGGATTCGATACAAATTCGATTCGTTGATTCGTTTTGACACCCCTAATTTTTAGGGACCAAACTGTGATTATACGACATTAAAGGGTACTTTGATGTTATTTTTCCATAATATATAATTATATACAATAAACCCTTATATGACTTTAATTTTAAAACTTCCAATTTCTTATTTTGAAGAATAATAATGATATAAAAATTAAACGGGAAATAGAATATGACAATTTTTTAAATCAATTGACATTAAAAAAAAAATTTGTACTCGTTAAAAAAAAAGTTTGTACTTGAGGCCTGAGGGTGAAAAATTAAAAAGAACATAAAAATAAAAGGAAAGACCTCCTAGTTAATTACATATATCTATTATAATGTTTTCAATTATTTATATTACTTTAATACTAATTATTGATGTATATAAAATCAGAACTTTAAAAATTTGTCGAAGCTTTTTTTTTTTTTTTTAAAAAAAAGAGGAAGAAAAATCTTACCCAATTCCAAAACGGGTTACGTAACTCGACTCGTTCCTTTCGATTTATGATGGTGTCCGAGTCGCCTTACTGCCTCATCTCTCTCTCAAGGAAGAAGCATATACTAAGCGAAATAAAACGATAATATCAATCAAGGTTAGGAGATTTTTTTTTTTTTTTTTTTTTGTGTTTTCTTTTTATAGTTTTGTTTCCCAATATATTTACAAAACTACGCACCCTGTGAAATTTTTAGTTTGTTTTGGCTTTATATTCATTTTGTAATGGGTTATTTTGAGTATTTGTTTATTATACTGTTTAGCAAAATATTATGTAAAATATTTGTTGAAGTGAGTATATTTTTAGGATTTTGCGGTTAGTTATAGGTTTGCTTGTTCATTGCTTGACAAAATGCCACTGAGAGAGCAACTAGGCTGTGTTTGGTATTGTAGCTTTTAATTATGGAATGGAATTACCAGCTTTCAATCGGTAAAGTATCAACTGCCTAGTAAAATTAGTTGTTTACTATTCGATAATAAGTAGAAGCATAGCGGTTATACCCTGCACCCCGCATAATAAATAATTTAGGCAATCAGATGTGTATGCATTATCAAAATTGTTAATATCCAATAGATTTTTTTTTTCTGTGTTTAAAGGTTGGCATTTAAATTCCATGGAATTAGCTATTTGGGACTGATAACTTGGTAACTTATTTATATTAAATTGGCCAATATAAGGTTGTTGCTTCGATAACATATGTTAGTGTTTGAACTGCCATGTTGACTTCGATGATTTTGTTCAATTGCCTTATTTAGCACGGGAGGAAACTTTTTAAGTTCTATTTTTTGTATTGTAACTTTTGATGTGTTATTAAAGGAACAGCTGTTTGTATACTTCCATGTACTTCAGCTTTTCCCTCTGGGAGTGTTTGCCTGTAAAATTTTTCACTTTGTTTGGAGTAACGTAATCCATCTTTTTAATAGTCTTATTTCATGTTGGATTGAAGTTTGAGCTCAATAGCTCTTCATCACTGATTTCAAAATCCTCTGAATGTACATTTCGTTCATTATTGAGAGATTGGTGTACTTGTTCTCGTGACGTGGAGTTAAATACATTTTATGACAAGATTTACTGTTTTCCATTCATGCTGTTAATCCATTGGATCTATTTTGAAGTGCCTTTCAGTCTTGTTAGGTTCTCTACTCAACCTGATTTTCCAAATAATACAGATGAGACGGCAGGGACAATATGGTGATCCTCGTGCTGGCCGTATGCAGCATATGCCTGATCAAAGGATGGAACAGAATTCTGGTCCTTTTAAAGAACAGCTGGAGGCCTTCACTCCTGAAAGAGAGCAACCACATGTAACTTCAAAATCAGAGAGACAATGGAGATGGGAAAGTGTTGGGTCAAAAGTGCCTAATTCAGTGGTACCTCAAGTGTTTGCTGAAGGTATGTTTTATACCAGATCTCTCTCTCTTTCTGTCTTTTTCCCTTTATAGTAGAGAGCTTTTGCATGCTAGCCGCTAGGAATGCTCAATCCCTCCCTCATACAAAATCACTTTAGAACTTCTGCTTAATATACTCGAGCCTTGTAGAGATATTCGAAGATTCACAGTTATAATAAAACATGTGCAGCATATATATTTTTTGTGCCCGAAGTTGTGGTAATCTGCATCCTTGATGATGTAGGTTTTGGGTAATTCTCAACTCGATTACATATCTTCTTATTTTATGAATCTTTAGTTATGTGTGCATAGCTTCATAGTATATTCCTAGTTGGTTGAGAGAGTTCTAGTCAGTAATTGATGGCCTTTTACTTTCGATATCTTATTTTAGGCTGTTTCATGACTATATTAGGATTCAATACCTTGAGCTCATTTTTTTCCTTTTAAATGAAATGCAATATAAGTTGCTTTTTATAGTCCTTGAATAAAAGAGGTATAAGCATCCCTCTTGTATGGATGTAAGGCTTTTCTTTTCTTCCTCCCCTCTCTTTTGGCTGGGTTATGGAGTTTTTTTAAAAATGTAATGCAAATTGATGTGCTAGGGACACATTTTCTCTTTGCTTTTGTTCTATTCATATTCACCCCTATCTTTAGTTTTCTTCATTCTGTGACAATTTTGTTAAATGGCACTTCGGTATTCTGTATTAAATCTAAAAAATTGACTTAAAGCTTTATTTAGGATAAGAATGCCACTGAGAAAGCATTGAGTTTTTTTCCTGAAACATATTTAACTTCATTATTTGGTTCTTTCCATGATGGGTAAATGATTAGATTAATCATTATTTGTTTCACGCATGGACGCACCCAAGACTTCCTTTAGTTTGTGAAGGCTTGACATGCCTCAAGCCACAACTGTTCTAAAAAAGTATGCTTTGAATTGTTTATACTTAGGATTCTTGTCTATTCTGATGCAGGTCAAGGGGTTGATGCTTCAAGATCCTATTTTCAAGGTCAGAGGCCGGATACAAAGCTAGCTTTAGAGAAACAAAACAATAGTGATCCCAGATCTCGACCAAATGAAGAAGATATGGATGTGGGCTATGAGGACAAGCCTTTGTCGCAGACATTTGAAGGTATTGACCAGAAATTCCTCGATGACATAATGAAACTATCCAAGGAACAGAGTGATGCTGAAGATGCTGAAAATGCTAGACATAAAGAGGTTTGTATGACGTTGAATGTGCCTTGTTTTCCTTAGTATTAGCTTTATCACTTTTATGATTTATTTATAATTGCATTTTTACACAATGAAAATTTTCTTCCAGAAATAACATAATTGAAAGTGTGCATTTCTGACCCCCAAATATATGAGGCACATTTGTCCGCTTTGGGAAGGTGTAGGAACCTATATGTTCCATTTGGCTGTTCTTCAAATAAACAAAAATAAAGCATGAAATTGCCGTAGTTTATGTCTAGTTTATGTCAGATCAGAACTTGAAAGCTTTTAAAAGCACCCTTCCTATTTGGATTGGTGTACTGCATAATAATGAGATAAAGTTGGATTTTTCTTTTGTTTCCAACTCTTAAGGAATGTTGTTTGGTGTATCTATTGATAACTGAGGCCATTTGTTTTTTATTTTTTTATTTTTTTATTTTCTTATTATGAAGTAGTGGGAAACATAATCCCTTTTTCAATTTTCTCATTTCACACTGTAGCGAGACCTCTTTCTGTATGTCTCATGATGGGAAAGTTGGACAACATAACTACATAGGAAACGTTTTTAACACTGAAAATGTATCAAATCTTTGCATGCAACGGTTTGGTGAACATGCTGGCATTGTTACAGTGGATATCTCTGGAAACAAATTTTTTTTTTTAAATCTGATGTTTTTCTTGGTTGCGCTGGATTCTATTATAAAGGTGCCATGTAAGATGCCAATAGCTTAAACTGCTTTCATTTCCACATATGGTTATATTTTCTGGTAGCTCTGTGTTTGCCTTTGAAGATTTTGTGACACGGGCATTTTCTGCTCAAAGAACATCATACTATTATGATCTTGAACTATGGGAAATTTGTGCCTTGATGTTTGATTGTGCATCCATTCTGAGGTAGTAGCAAGCTGACCTTACCTTCCGACCTTCATTCATGCATTACTCATTGATATCTCATGCTTCCTATTTCAGAAAATAAAAGCCATCAATTCTCAATATGAACAACAACTAGCAGCTCTTAGAGCCCGGCATGCGAGTACACATGGACGAAAAAAGCAGTACCAGCAAGCCATTATGGACCATAACCCAAACAGTGGCATGTGTCCCGGTGATCCTCATGGTTACAGTGGTACTCCCACTGCAGCTGTTGTTGGAGAAGCATACCGATCTTACAACTCAGATAATTACGGCACATACAAAGAGCGAGCTCGTTTTCTTGGGAATCCTAGGGATCACGGGTTTGAACCCAGAGGTCCATACCCTGGAGGCCGTGTTTATGATGCTCGCTCACGCTACTACTAGATGAATCGTTTTAGATTAGCATAGCTTGAAGAAGTTCGACAGCTTTTAGAATGCATCACTGTACATGTGACATACTGGTAAGAGTTTGGTAAATTGACAAAATTAGTATCAATTATCCTAAATTAATGGGATGTTTGACGGATTCTTTTAATTTTCTGAGACACTGACTTCTGATGGTGGTGGCAGTGGTGGTGGCGCACCACCTGTTGTGAAACAAACGGAAGCTTATGTGTCCGAAATTTTGAACTCCTGTTTGGCAGCTAATAAATCCTCAGAATGATGGTGATGAAGGTACAGGTGCATGGATCAATAATGAGGATTTCCAACAATCAGGGCAGAGCTAGGATTTCTACATTATCTTTGAGGGGCCAGAAGATAAAAAATCAATCTTAGTGGGGCCAAATCACAAGGATTCAGTTTTGGGGGCTGGTCAAAACTATAATAATAACATTGAAGTGGTGGAAGTTGCCGGCAAAACTTTTTTTTTTTTGGTTTAATTAATGAAAATTATATTTATAATATACGAGTTTTACTGTGTTTCCTGGGAAATTGTGCTTTTACTTATTTGATCGTTATTTAACAGACTCTGAAATCCTAATTACGGTTAA
>SKCR01050041.1:0-45841 GCA_019454045.1 Zanthoxylum bungeanum
GCCCATATTAAGCAATAGTGAAGCATAAAGTCTTTGGAAGATTTATGTGATGATGACTTTAGTGCTTAATTAATTACTTATAATAAATTCTATCTCTAGATTTAAAAGTATTAAAGTTGCAATTAATTGACTATTCTAGTGGAGAAAAGTCAAAGTTTGCAATTGGGCATGTAGCACAGGTGCATATCATTTCGATATTCTAAAACCCAAGGCTTGGCCAAAGGTTTTGTGAAATATTGAAAAGATAATTGACATATCCCAAAGTGACTACCATTTGGATATGGAAGACACGAAGGAATTAAAGATAGGGCGAGGCTCTAACTTTAAAAATATTTGTCAAAGTTATGTTTACTACTAGTATTGAAATTGGATTTTAAATACTTTGTGTGGTACATAATAATATATGTATTGACGTTCAGAATCCGCTGTGAGCTGGATACTGGCTTCAAGCCGAGATTTCTCTGCAAATCGGAAAACGGGACGAAAGTCGCTGTTTCGACCGTAGATACCTAAGTTTTAGGAACTACCCTTTGGGTATGTACTTAAATTGGAAATGTTATAATGTAACTAGTTTGACTAGAGACATTATCTCTATATCAGTGTTTAATCCGATGCGGATAAAACCTTTATATTCTAGAACACTAAAGTGTTTCATTATATAAAGATGATACTAAGATAAATACATTGGATGTAAATAACAGAATTTATATTTTGAATATATAAAATCTCAAACATATAAAAAAACAAATAAATAGCTTAAATTGATTTGATCAATGAGACTTATTTGTGGCATTGTTGTCTAGGACACAATTAAACAAGACTCGTATATCCACACTTTTTAAGAGTGGGTACTAGGACTGATTTGACTATTCAAATAAGGTCTAGGAATCTAGTTTATTAGGTTAAATACCTAAAATACTATTTACTTGGTAATAGTAAAAGGGCCACAATCTGTTAGCCCTATTCATGGTGAATAAGTGGGCCCATATCTAGTTAGGCTAGATGTGAACATGAATATTTCGTGACCTTAACGGATGTAGCATCACGTTGTGGTTATGTGTTTCTTTTGAAGAACACAGATCGGAAACTTTTGAAGTTTCGACACGAAGAAAACAAACAGATCGGCTATAGTGTTATTCCGCCACGGTAAGACCGAATGGAAAATACTTAAGCAGTAAGTTTCATATATAAATGAAAGAGTACGGTGTTCTTTCATGTGAGGACTCCTCCCGAGACACGTCGGTTAGACGGTGTGTCTGAACTAAAACCGAATTTTGTTGGACATAATAAGGTTTATCACGAGTCGCTCTGAGCTACTATTTCCTTCTACAGGATATGTATTAACAGTGCAAAACTTATTTAGAATAAGGTTCCATATAAATCTGTTTGACAGATATCATATAGAATATGAACAGGAAAGAAACGAGGTTTCTCATTCCTGATAATTTGGGTATGCCAGGCATAAAGTTTGGATGATACCAAACTAAGAACCCAAATTGGATTAGTGCCAATATAGGTTACCCCCTAAGGGAAACCATAAGTATAGTACTTATAAATCCCACATGAGAACAATGTGATTGTTGCTCACCATGCGGTTTTCCTGAGGGAATACCGATATGCAATGGTCAGTGGGAGGATAGTAATACTCAATGAAAATTGGAGTAATACTATTCATAGCACGAAGTCCTTAATGGAACACAAACAATTCATCTATGATGAATCTGTACCATTAATCTTCAAATACACAAGAAATCAGGTAGATCGGATAGAGTCAGAAAACAACCTAGGGTATGGGTTTCTGATCTAACCTCATTAAGATGTAAATCTTATGGAGATGTACCATCCGACTACGTTATGAGGAAGTGATACGAGGTATCGACTCCCTGTTATGGCAAAGTGCCATGAGTCCGAAATGGATTCCATGTATAACGACTATTATGGATACTAGTTGTTGTACCACAAGGTGTTGTGCCTATGGTACATTATACGTCTTCAAGGAAGACATACATGGATGACAACATACCAACTTACAAAGCTAGGCTTTTAACGGAAAGGTATCGTTATCAACATTGTGTTAATAACGGTTCAACCTTTTACCTGTTGCCATGGTAAGTCCATTTTGAAGATGCTTGTTGATAACTGTATATTTCATTTATGAATATGTCAGTTACAAATCAAAATCGCTTTCCTGAAAAGGAAACCTTTTGGAGGATGTTTACAAATCCTGACGATTTT
The DNA here is from genome assembly GCA_019454045.1 of Zanthoxylum bungeanum. NCBI lineage: Eukaryota > Viridiplantae > Streptophyta > Magnoliopsida > Sapindales > Rutaceae > Zanthoxylum > Zanthoxylum bungeanum. The sequence continues at coordinate 2,236 of SKCR01050041.1, forward strand.
GTATAACCGACAAACAATGTTTGCGGGTTATTCGATCCATGTTTGGATCAAAGCAAGCATAAGGTTCTTGGAACTGACGTTTTGAAATAATCATAATGGTTTATGATTTAACTCAAAACGAAATAATTCTTGTGTATATAAGGAGGTTAGTGGGAGAGCGCACTGACAGTGAAATTCCCATAAAGCAATTGGTGAAAGCTTGGCTTTCATAAATATTCTTTCAATAGAAATTCTCCGTAGAATTCTGGGGAGTAACAACCTTTATTCAAGGAATAAAAATCTACTGGGATAGATTTGGAGTTGTTAAACACTCTCTGGGAAATTGTACATTTAAAAAGTACTTGTATTGGTGTCTCATACGCTTCGAGCATATGAGTCACAATCGGGTCAATCCAAGTGATAGTCACTGGATTGAAGTTAAGAACATCTGTTAGTATCTTAGAGAACTAAAGATGTTGTCTTAAACTATGGAGAAGGAGAACTTGAAGTGACTGGGATCACTACTGCAAGTTTCCAAACGATTAAATACTACGGTACTATAAAGTTTGAACACCGGGACAGTGAGCTGGAAATCTTCCAAGCAAGATAACTGTTGCCGAATAAACAACAAATGCGGATTATTGTTGCAGCTGAGGCAGCAATAGAAGCCATTTGGATCAAAAATAAATCTAATTAGATTAGATATAGTTCTGTTAGCAGCTGAGCTAGGCGTCAGCACAAAGCTAAGGAATTAAAGGTCTCATCGACGATCCAGATATATACTTCTATATCATCTGATTCGTTCGGATCATACATCGTGGCGATGTGATGATCGTATAAATCGCGTCAAACGATAATTAAGCAAATCCGCTGACGAAAACCTTTCCTCAGCAATTTGAGCGAATTGTACATAGTTCGGGTGTTAGACACTCGAGTGACTGGCTATGTGCCAAGTGGGAGATTGTTGGATAATATGACCCATAGCGTCACTATTTGCACAGATCATTGTGTTGTTGTAGCAAATTAACTATGTAACAAGGAAATTGCACTCTCGTCATTTGTGATTAGATCACCATAGATATATAAATGAAGAGAGGTCCCTATGATTAGTTCCTGGATTGAGATGATATGAGACAGTATCAGTCCACGAAGGATTAATCATTAAATATCCCTAGCCGTAGTATTATCGAGACTGGACATCGATAATGCGGAATAGGCTAGTATTGCACTTGTGCGCGTTGTGAGGGCACAACGACATAGTTCTTATATATATAAGTATTGGATACTTATGCAAGTGCGATAGGAGGTCGTGTTTCACACCGATGGTACGGGAAACAGCTTCGCTCTGGATAGACCCCTCGGAATCCCATTGGTATTATGACTATGTGTCTATGGGAGGCCGAAATCAAGGTAGGTGTGTATAGTCTTAACCTGAGACTTACATCGCTAATGCTTACGACAATCGATATACTTTAGTTGAGGTCGTCTAGGACTGTAACCGGTTCTGTGTACGCCAATGCCGGGTATATTGAGAATCGTAATGTATTGGATGTGATGTCAAGACGGAAGTGTCACTCCAGTCATAATGGAGATGATGTCACGCAGGATACGGTATTAGTGCTCTTAAAGTGATGCGCATCCAATCGTGATATTATGACCAGGTCATGAATATCCGATTATAGAGACTAGTTACCAGACATCCGATATGTGTTTCGGACGGGGCAGACACTTATCCAGCCCCAGCCCTAGCACGTGATTATCCGATACTGGGCCGATATGCACAATACATTAGTATACTACGCTTGATACAGATCTTAAATATTCTTTAATGGATATGTCCGGAGAATTAGGTAGACTTGGTGCTTTGCTAGGAGTCGACCTTGTCTCGTAAATCGGTAGAACGTAGTACTTGGTACGTACGTGATTCGGATACTCCGACGACCGTATTTACTGCCAGATTATCCGGGGATCTCATGGGTCGCTTCCCGATAATCCACCGATGACGCACAACTCGCACTCTTGAATAATCTGGGATTATACAGAAGAGAGAGAAAATTAATCTAGGATTAATAACGGAGATGTTTTATCCGGGATAAAATGTCATCTAAAGAGAGAGAACGATTAATTCGGAATTAATCGATGTATTAATATATTCGATATATTAGACGAAATTAGATTTCGACGCGGAATTAAAATCAGATTTTAATTCGGGCAAACGAGTTAATTTAGAATTAATTCGTTAGCGACGTAAATAATAATTTCGCCAGGCGCAATTATTTATTTAAATTCGATTGAATTAACGTCGCGACGTAAGCTCGGTATTTCGGAAATATCGAACCCGAACGCGTGAGTGCACGTGGGCCCACTTTCATTTGGAAACGTGTGGGGCCCACATGACACATGTCATTCTAATGCTTTGCATATAGATTGTGTACATTGCACTCAATGTCATTGCATGGAGTTTGAGTGTTTGACACTCTAAGCCATTGCATGTTATGTGTCATAATTTTATTATTAATTTAATGAAAATTATGGCATAAATATAAATTGATTTTTGGTAAATCATTTTAATTCAACACAAAACTTCATCTCTCCAAAAATGTTCTCTTCTCTCACGCCCAAATGGGCACAATGCTCACTGGTTTTGAACTAGAAAAACGTGAGCAATAGGGAAGCTAAGAGTGGTTTCTCATGGTGAGAAATCAAGTGCTAGCACACTTACGAGTCTTGCGAAGGTGGTAGGGAGGTTCAACCATGAGGCGGGACTCATCCGATGGAGTTTGGAGCTTCGTTTTGAGACCCGAAACTGCCAAGACAGTGAGCATGGACTGCTGCAGTGGGCTTACAAAGGCAGTGCGTTTTTGGGCATGATTCATCTTCATATCGACATAACCGATCAATGTAAGTATTCCGCTATCTTCATTGATGTATTCACGCATGTTTTCATGTCTTGTTTGATCTTGGGACCTTAGAAAAATCCAACAGCATGTGTGTAAGGGTTCTGAAATTGTATTTGCATGTATATAAAAGAAGTGTGCTACGGTATGTGTGAATGTTTAAGAAACCCAATTGTTAAGCTATTGTAAGGTTATCGTGGATTAAAGAAGGTTAGAAAAAGATTGTGTTGATATTGAAGAAAGAGGTTTTGGTATTACAAATAGTTTGTAACTGAACAGAAGAAAGTTTGTTAGATTTACCGATTTGATGATATTTCAAAAATATTTACTGTGATAAGTATTAATATGTGACTTCATGTTTCAAGATTGAAATGGTTTCGATATTATGTGATGTACTTTGTGATTTCGAATCTATGTTTCGTGTGTTTTGAATCTCTAGCCATTACATTGACAATATGTAAATATGAAAATTTGATATGGGCAAAGTATAATTGATAATAGAATGTTGATAATTCTAAGAATTGTAATAACTTGAAAACTCTGAAAATTTCTAGTGTGATTAATTTGTATGTTTTGTTTGTAATGCTTGCATGGTTAGTTACTGAGTTTTTATAACTCACACCAAACCAGTTTGCTAGTTTTACAGGTTGGTTTCCAGATTGGTCAACCACGACAACTTTGGAAGTAATGCTCGAGACGCGGAGCACCCAAGCAGCAGTCACCCTCACAAGTGTCCTGAGAGAAATTTAGAAGTTTAATATATTTTGTTATTACTTTATTTGTCGTGATGAGCACGCTCTATATATATATATATTATATATATATATATATATATATATTAGTAGATGTTTTGATTATTTATGATGTGGTGGGCACAGAGCCTTGAGTGTTGATATATGATGTGGGCGAGCCCTTAGGTGATGATTTTGTTTTATTGGTTTGGACCTGAGGTCCATTTAGAAATATGATGTTTATTTTAGGTTCGCTTTGATGCTGGAATGAGATCCAGATTGTCCAGTTTTTAGGATATATCATGCCGAATTTTCGGTAAATTCGGAGGCTTATGGAGATGGGTCAATCTTGTCTCCTGCCGGTAGCATCCTGCCTTTGGCGGGGTGTTATAACATTAGTGCTTTTATGTATACCTTTCATATACAAACCTTCGAAAAATAAATACCTTACACATTCGAACCTTCGATAAATACATACATATACAAATCTAATACCTTAACTCATTCCAGACCTTTGTAGCATTGCATAGCCAACAACAGAGACGTACAAAACTTCCAAGGATCAAAGTCATCATATAACGAGATTAAAAGTCAGAATGTGCAAAGAATACATAACTGAATCATAAACAAATATAAGTACCATATAATCAAGCTCATCCACAATCAAAATGGAAAACATAGTACAAATCCTACATAGTCATTCTCATGCATCATCAAGGCAAAATCGTTTCAAAACCCAATTTATTGAAAATAAATCTTTCTAATAAATGAAAGTTTACATCATTCAAATCCAGTCCCAAAAATAAAATCATCATAACTAAACAAGCATCCATTGTCTGAGTCGCGCGCATAGACTGGACAATATACGGAAACATGACCAAGTCGACAGAGGATAACGAGTCAGTCATAATCTGATGGATAAGACCCTATACAAGCACAACAATGATTTCAAACTCATAAAACAAATGAACAAAGTATGAGCACTATGGCGGAAATATATCGTATCATATCATAAACGAATTAAATATATCTCATTCCAAAAATGATCTTTCTAAAAATAAACTTTTAGAAATGCCCTTTTTGAAAACCATAAAATAAGACTATCCAAAATATATCATAAAACTAATCCGTTATAGACGAAATCAAATCTCCAATCCAATGTCATCATAAATCCGTATTAAGTTTCTAGGAACTAACCAACTGGATTATTAAACCAAACGTCCAATATCCGAGTCGCGCACAATGATCGAACATTATCCGAAATAAAACCATGTCGACGGTGTTAGGGGTTTTAACGGTATTACCGGGTAACAAAGCAGAACACAAAAAATCAAATTTTTCCAATTTTAATAATTTTTCTTGGGCAATTAAAATAAACTAATTTATTCTAATTACTTATTACTTAAAAATTCAATTTTGACCCAAAATCCAGAATTTTTTCAAAATTACCGTGAACCCCCATAAGTTTGCATTTTGATCATTTTAGTCCTAATTTATCAAATACAAGATTATGTGATTTCCAATCACTACCAAAATGATTTATGCATCTCATATAAATCAAAATACAACTCACACCAAAATACCAAATTTTGGCCAAATTGCCAAGAGCCCCAATATTCTTGATTTTGATCATTTTGGTCCTAATTTGTCAAATGCAAGTTTAGGGATTTTCTAATCACAACCAAAATAATTTGTATATCTCATATACATCAAAATGTAACACATATATGAAAACCCCCAATTTTGGTTAAGGCAAAGATCCTAATTTTTCAATTAATCAAATTAACAAAATTAAGCAAAATTAATTCAATACATCACTTTAATTTAATCTCTACAACACCAAATAAGTCTCGCCACTTCGAAAAAACTCAGAACAATTCTAGGTCATCATTTCGTGGCCTAACAATTCTAGAATGGCAACCAAGTCATCTAATAACAAAAGAGAGCTTATTAACCATTAACAAGCTTACTTTGATTACATACATGCATACATCTATCATTCAAGCTTCCAAACCACTTATAAAAAAATCAAGAGAGTAGAAAAATACGTAGACAACATATGTTGTAGCTAAGAATAATAGAAATATTTTTATATTTAAGGAAAATTTGAAATTACTTGCTAATCTTCAAGTTTCCTTGGATTTTCTTCATAACACTTCTCTTTTTCTCTCAACTTTCTCTTTTGTAATATTTTGAAGGCTTAACCTCATGGAAGAAAATGAAAAAATAAAACCCTTAAATAGTTAGGGTTGTGGCCGAATTTTGCTAAGAAAAAGAAAAAAATATATTTTCTAATTTAATCAAATTAAAAAAAGTCAAAATCAATTTGATAACCTTTTTCTTTAAATGTAAAAGTCAAACATTTACACTTCAATCATTTCCAAATTTAAATATCAACTTAGATATTTTGTATTTCAATTAATATAATTATTTAACAATTAAATAATTACATAAATATAAATATCTAAATATATGTATTATATTACTTTAAATAATCAAAATACATATATTAATGATATATGTCAAATATCATAATTTTATAATTAATTAATCTGTATTTAATAAAATCATTTATTAAATACAAATACACATTAATTAGGAAATGACCGAAAAACCTCTATGCATGTATTTTTATGTTTAACCGTTAAACGATTCATAAATAATCAATAATATTCATAACTGTTGCCCTAGTGCTCTATGAGTATATTTCATTATGTGAGACTCTCTAAGTTCAGACATATTTGTCATGAAATCAAATTTCATGTCCATAATTTGTTGGGAAGCGGCTGTGAGTGCGCAGCGGAAAATTAAAAAAAATAAATTATGATGCCGTTATCCATTTGCCCAAGACCCATTTGTTTTGATTATTCTACAAGCCTAGGCATGTTACTATATATTCTAAGCATAAAAACTCATAAAATATGGAAAGAACATAAACCTAAACATGCTAACTATCATAAGAACTCTAATTAAAATAAAGAAAGAAAAAGACTTACTTGAACCGAAGACTCCTCCAGTCCTCCCTCCAATCTACAAGCTTTTCTCGAACTCAGTAAGCTCTTCCACATTCCAAAGAGCCACCCAAATGTGTGACCTCCAAAGGTGTACACACCAAAGCCAAAACTCAACGGCAAGACTACGCCTTGAGTGCACATGTATTTTGCCCTTGGTGCTAGCCTAGGCAAATATCTCAAAACTTTTAACTTGAGATTCCTCTAGTCAATTAGACTTAAGGATCCTCAAAATCAGTGACTTACTCTTAAACTTTAGATTTGCTCACTTATATAAACCCAAGATATGAAAGGTTTTGGTGTAAGAATTTGTAAAGAATTCTTTGGGTTTATATAGGTGCTCCAAAGACAATAAAATAAATTAAGAATTCGATGTGGGATAAATGCTAATTTAATCTTAGCCATTGATCTTAATTTAGTAGTTTAATGAGATTATAAAACTCTAATAAGAGTTTGGGCCGAATTGGAATTCAAAACAAATAACAAATAAATAAATTAAAAAAATGAAGCGCCATCTGCTTCTTTTTTTTAATATTTATTTATTTATTTATTCCAATTACCAAAGTGCCCCAATCGTCATTCACCAATCCCTAAGCCACTATAGAACCTCATAAATGATCTGTTCAATAATTAAACACATTGAACCATTTATGAACAATTCCTACAACAATCATATATGCTGTTAAATTTGTACTATGCACTGTTAACCACTGATTTCGAATTTGTTGTGTGTGACCTTTTGGGTTCCCCTCAAGTTGGACATGAAATGAATCGTGATAATTTAATCGAACATAAATTATCCTTTGATCAGATGGTCGTTCGATTTCAATGACCAAGGTTGACATCTAGTAACTTGCCAAGGCCCCCAAATAAGAAGGAAAGATATATACACATTCTGTATGTGATTTACATATGATACGGTCCATCGCCTCACTGTATCCCCACCGTTTGACCTAGGGTATGGAAAGTGTCTACCCATATAGTCAAATGTATGATATTGATAGTGTCATGAATCGTTCTAACCCAAGAATCTCACATGATTCTTCCGCTGCGGCCACAGTCTCAAGCATTGATCACACATATCAACCAGCGAACTGGAATACTACTCTTATAAGAAAATACTATCCGAGAGAGTGGTGATTCTCTGTTGTATCTTTACAAACTTCATGTGTTTCAATAAATGACCCAATCATACCCTTATGACCGGATCTTTTGAACCGGGGAATGAGAATGTCAAAGTCATTTGATCCACACATAAGATTGTAAAGACCTCAAGTCTAAGGACTAGTCATACAATCGATATATGAAATTTCTTATAGACACATTGGATAAACACTCCATGTGAAAACTTTCAGTGGTCAGTTCGATGGACACGAGCAACTCATGCATCCATATGATACACCAAGCGGACGGATCTACGCTAGTAGCCTATGAGATCGGCTTCCCCACTTAAGGGCGGATTATATCATCATGCTAGTCTCTCTGCTTTGTGAACGCCCAGATTATTCACAAAACTATGACTAGGAACGTTTGAGAGTAATGATTCTCATAAGGCGTGGAAGCCATCATCTTATTACTCCAAGGGCTTTATTACAGTGTTTGATGATTCATATAATTTATGTAAGGCACGTATAATAAAGATTTCCATTTTATTAATTAATGAAAATATTGCAAATACATGTACATATAGCCCATCCACAAGTTGGGTATAGGGCATATCCCTAACAATCTCTCACTTGCACTGAATATGGACACCATATTCTTGGGTGTGCCTATCATGCTTTTGTTTAGTCAGCCCTTTAGTCAGAGAATCTGCAAGATTATCTTCTGTGGGTATTTTCTCTATAATAAATTCTTTTCTCTCAATAATCTCCCTGATGAGATGAAATCGCCTGACTACATGCTTGGATTTCTGGTGGGACCTTGGTTCCTTGATTGAACAATGGTGCCCGTGTTGTCACAGTATATTGTGACACCATTCTTTATCGCGGGAAGCACTTCCAGCTCCGTGATGAACTTCTTTATCCAGACTGCTTCTTTAGCTGCCTAAACATGCTAACTATCATAAAACATGCAAAGAACATAAACCTAAACATGCTAACTGTCATAAGAACTCTAATTAAAATAAAGAAAGAAAAAGACTTACTTGAACCGAAGACTCCTCCAGTCCTCCCTCCAATCTACAAGCTTTTCTCGAACTCAGCAAGCTCTTCCACATTCCAAAGAGCCACCCAAGTGTGTGGCCTCCAAAGGTGCACACACCAAAGCCAAAACTCAACGGCAAGACTACGCCTTGAGTGCACAGGTATTTTGCCCTTGGTGATAGCCTAGGAAAATACCTCAAAACTTTTAACTTGAGATTCCTCTAGTCAATTAGATTTAAGGATCCTAAAAATCAGTGGCTTACTCCTAAACTTTAGAGTTGCTCACTCATATAAACCCAAGATATGAAAGGTTTTGGTGTAAAAATTTGTAAAGAATTCTTTGGGTTTATATAGGTGCTCCAAAGACAACAAAATTAATTAAGAATCCGATGTGGGATAAATGCTAATTTAATCTTAGCCATTGGAGCTTAATTCAGTGGTTTAATGAGATTATAAAAACCTAATAAGAGTTTGGGTCGAATTGGAATTCAAAACAAATAACAAATAAATAAAATAAAATAAATGAAGCGCCATCTGCGCCCTTTTTTATTTATTTATTTATTCCAATTCCCAAAGTGCCTCTATCGTCATTCACCAATCTCTAAGCACTATGTAACCTCATAAATGATCTGTTCAATAATTAAACACATTGAACCATTTATGAACTATTCCTACAGCAATCATATATGCTGTTAAATTTGTACTGTGCACTGTTAACCATTGATTTCGACTTTGTTGTGTGTGACCTTTTGGGTTCCCCTCAAGTTAGACATGAAATGAATCGTGATAATTTAATCGAACATAAATTATCCTCCGATTAGATGGTTGTTCGATTTCAATGACCAAGGTTGACATCTAGCAACTTGCCAAGGCCCCCAAATGAGAAGGAAAGATATATACGCATTCTGTAAGCGATTTACATATGATACAGTCCCTCGCCTCACTGTATCCCCACCGTTTGACCGAGGGTATGGAAATTTTCTACCCATATAGTCAAAGGTATGATGTTGATAGTGTCATGAATCGTGCTAACCCAAGAATCTCACATGATTCTTTGCTGCGGCCATAGTCTCAAACACTGATCACACATATCAACCCGCGAACTGGAATACTACTCTTATAAGAAAATATTATCCGAGAGAGTGGTGATTCTCTGTTGTATCTTTACAAACTTCATGTGTTTCAATAAATGACCCAATAATACCCTTATGACCGGATCTTTTGAACCGGGGAAGAAAAATGTCAAAGTCATTTGATCCACACATAAGATTGTAAAGACCTCAAGTCTAAGGACTAGTCATACAATCGATACATGAAAGTTCTCACAGACACATGGGATAAACACTCCATGGGAAAACTTTCGGCGTTCAGTTCGATGGATACGAGCAACTCATGCATCCATGTGATACACCAAGCGGACGAATCTCCGCTAGTAGCCTATGAGATCAGCTACCCCACTTAAGGGCGAATCATATCATCATGCTAGTCTCTCCGCTTTGTGAACTCCCAGATTATTCACAAAACTATGACTAGGAACGTTTGAGAGTAATGATTCTCATAAGGCTTGGAAGCCATCATCTTATTACTCCAAGGGCTTTATTACAATGTTTGATGATTCATATAATTTATGTAAGACACGTATAATAAAGATTGCAATTTTATTAATTAATGAAAATATTGCAAATACATGTACATATAGCCCATCCACAAGTTGGGTATAGGGCATATCTCTAACATAATTTACCTACCCGTAAATTATGATGACCACAGATAAAACTCGCTGAACTATACAGATCGAGGTCATTGCATACGTATAATCCCTCCGTTAAAGGTATCTGGGTTATTCCAAAGATAGATATAAATGTCAAATCTCTATAGATATAATCTCGTCGACGTTTCTATTAGTAATCTCTTAGTAGCACTTAGAACTCACTTCTACAGTGTACCACGAGCCTATGGATTTAACATAATGCTAATCTCATATTGAATACCTATGCTCTGTACACAGAGCTGAAAGATCATTTATTGACACACATAGGATATCCTGAGGATCCGTCAACACCCAAATAACAGACGGAGGTCTAAACTAAATAGGTCGGTAAGGTCACTGCCATCAAAGTGTGGAGGATATCTCATATATCCACAGTGGTATCTCAAATCAAAGAATCACTATGCTACTCAACCCGAGAAGATTCTTATTAATATTGGTGAACTATCCATTAAGAATCTTCAGTAAGTCATTCAGTGTTTATCCTATATAAACACCTAAATGTCTATACGAGTCTGCAAGTCTCATGGTTCATTGAGCAACCATTGGAATCCAAGATTCCAATATACGACATGTACCAGTCTCAGCGGGTTTACTTTTTGACCAAGCAATGTAAACCTTGACTAGGAACAATTTAAGAAATGATATTATATGATACAACTCAATATAAGTTGCCACGTTTTTGCAACCGTATCATAACTAATCATTCTAAGGCCAATTATGTTTTTACCATATAAAGAAGAAGTTATATTAAGGAAACTGTTCATTTTATTCATAATCAAATATTTACATAAGTATTTACAGGGAAATACAAAAAGAACTTGGCGCTCCAAGCACCAACCCAAACAAAATCTCCCAATTGCTCTAGTGCCAATATCGATTGTATCTCATACCCGTTGACTCCACAAGTTTATCAAATAACTTGGGAGGAATGGCCTTGGTAAGTGAGTCTGCTACATTATCTTCACTCGAGACTTTTCACATGACAATGTCCCATCGCGACACAATCTGTCGAATAATGTGATACTTATATTCCACATGCTTCGATTCCTAATTCGCCATTGGTTCCTTTGCTTGCGCAATGGCTCCATTATTATCACAGTATAACGGAATCAGATTCTCGATACTTGGGACAACTCCCAATACTGTGATAAAGTTCTTAACCCAAACAGCTTCTTTTACAGCTGTAACGACCTAAAATTTTATAACTAAACAAAAAGAAGTAACCTAGCGACTCAGATAAAAATTTTCCAAGTGTTAGCAGAAATTCTAGACACGACTTGGTGGATCAACCTTAAACCAATTACAACTAACCTTAAGATAATATATGGCCCATAATGAAAATTAGAAAGAACTTAGTGTAGGAACTGCATTTTCGCATATAAGTCCCGATGATGAGTCTCGTACAGAGGCACTACTCTTTAGGTTGCGAAAGTCGCGGGAAACAAATGTCGGAAGGGGAAATTCAGAATAAGTATGTCACCGGATTCAATTCACATGTTCACTGCTTTCGTTCGTGCTGTGTTCGTGAACACGTTCGAACATCAAGCAGATTGTGGGCGTTCATGTAGCGGTCGAATAGGTGTTCGAACGGTGTCGGTACTTCTGGCTTTGTTGCTAGCCTCACGCCCAAGCCCAATTAGCCCACCAAAACCCACCCAAAAATAATTAAAACATTTAAGACATGTCACAAATTAAAATAACATCCTTCCTAAATTAAAAAAAATCACATACCTAATAAAAACAAATTAAATATATCCATTCCCTAATCAAACACTAATTAGAAATATTCCCCCCATAATTACTTGATCCCATTCCTATTCAAACAATAGAAACCCTAGCCTTTGCCTATAAAAGAAACACAAATCCAACATTTCCCACCCTAGCTCATTCTCACAAAAATCACAAAAGAAATAAACTTAGCATTCACACCCAAGGCAAAAAAGGAAAAAACAAATAATTCTCCCTTCTTCTCCTCTCTAGCAACCGAAACCATAGCCCCTAAACACCCTCACCACTGAAAATAATAAAGCAGCAAACATCATCATCAAAACACCTCTAAAATAAGCAAATGTCATCACCAAAACAGTCCTTACAACCTCCGAAATCACCTCTGAAACTGTACTGCAGTGACCGAAGATACACCCCCAAACAGCAGCCCAAACACCCAAAAAAAAAGTCCCTTATTTACCGAAAACCAGTAAGCCAATACTGTGACCAGAATACAGTGGAAACAGCCGCAAAACAGAGGAAACGATAGCTCAAAATAGCGAAGCAGCGAACGTGAGCAGTGGACCAGTGAACCGGAGGAGTTGCGGAGCATCAACCCTTCTGACGGTCGTGTAACGCACTTTTGAGAGACAACATAAGAGGTTAGACCTGAGGGCACTTTTCTTATTTATTTTAATTCAACGTTTAATTGTTTTATTTATTTTCTTCGCATGAGAGTCGCTTGTTAATGCATGGTGTGGCCTTTGAATGGATGGGAAAATGTGTCGTCTCTTGTGGTATATAGGATGGAAACCCATACGTAAATTCCATAGAGGAATTCGAATGGACAGTAGTGCGGTCTGTACTTGGGAAACAACTCCACGTACCACTTGAGCAAACAGCACATGTTGCACTTTGCTTTTGTATCTTGTTCGTTTATTACTCGCATTTTTTATTATTCCGCTATTTACTTTACGTACGTTGTGTGTTTATGTGTTGATGATTCAATGCGCTGGGCTAACTAGGGTGGATTAAAGGTCCTCTATTCGAGGGAAAATGCCTAAAGGCTACCTTACCATGATGTTTTGTCGTGCCAGACGAAGTATGTTTTGATTGAATGTGAGATATGTTTAATCGGACATACGGAGTTCCACATCATTGTTTTATTCATTTGTATGCATAGTAATATAATGCGAATGCGCTAACTAGGGTGGATTAATGGTCCTCTATTCGAGGGAAAACGCCTAAAGGTTACCTTTACCATAATTTTTTGTCGCGCCTTTTGTTATGTCACTGACCTTTTGCATATCATTGCTTTATTTACGCATGTATTGCATTCTAGTGTGCATGGGCTAACTAGGGTGGATTAAAGGTCCTCTATTCGAGGGAAAATGCCTAAAGGCTACCTTTACCATGATGTTTCGCCGCGTTGGACGAGGTGCATTCGATTGAATGTGAGATGTGTTCAATTGGGTACACGAGGTCCTACATCGTTTATTTGTTCAATTCATACATGTGTTTGTGTCATTTCAGATGCGATTTTGGTAATCTTGTTCGAACACATTTCTGAACGCTACACGAACGTACGCATTCTGTCTCAGCCCGTTCGAACGCTTCTCGAACGCTATACGAACGTGAACCTTCTGTTTCCCGTTCGAACGCGTTTACGAACGCTACTCGAACGTTCATGCATTTTGTTTCATCAGGTCTTGTCCCATTCGAACGCGTTATCAAACGCTATACGAACGCAAACCTTCTATTTACCATTCGAACGCATTTATGAACACTACTTGAACGCTCTTGCGTTTTGTTTTATCATGCATCAGGTCTTTTCCTATTCGAACGTGTTCTCGAATGCTACACGAATGTGAACCTTCTGTTTATCGTTCGAACGCGTTTTCAAACGCTACACGAATGCACATACACTGAACTGATTCCTTTTCGTTTCTTGCATAATTGCTTCTCGGGTGATTTCACTTGTATTATGTAATTAATCATACCATTCCATTATTGACACTTTTACTGTTATCATCTATTTGTATTCCTGCCTTTATCAATTTGATGTATTCATGAGATGGTGTTCAAGCATGATTATGTCGTTATTATGTTACTTGATTCTTAAGCAAGATTTCGCTGTTATTACATTATTCATCTATGCATGATTTGATTATCTTCTTTCGCAATAGGCATTCAATTTACGTTTATGTTTAGGTTGTCATTTATTTTTTTGTGTTTGATAATTCAACACGTTCATGAGGTTATTGTGTGATATCGTAGGTTTGCCGTTATGATGATTTATTTTATACATGTGAACTTAGGAGTAAATTATCCTTGGAAATATATGTTGCTTAGGCTTGGTTAGATTATTGCACAAATCATTTCATTACAAGTGGCATAAGTAAGGGACCATTCCAAACCCAACGGTTGGAGGTCTTCCCTTGCGAGGGGTGACTGCGGCCTTAAATTATTTTCCCGGTTCACATCGGCTGGCGACTCCATGTTATTTCTCTGGTTTAGTCCCCCACGGGCTACTCCGTACTCCCGACCGGGCCGCGAGCCAGGAATAGCATCACCCACTTCTGTGTCCTACAGTCTGGCCACTCCACTGGGGATAGAGAATTGGCCCGGAAATAATGTCTTGTAATGTTTGTGATTTGTGCTTTAATTAACCGTGTTTACCGTAGGTTGAAAGGGGTTTAATCGAAGGCACTTTTTAAGGCTAGGTAATGGTTTGGTGTCTTCCCTCATTCACTACATTTCTATAAGGAAAAGCTATGAAGGCACCTAAGTAATCATGTACTCGTAGCCTAGAGTGATGGACTAATTTGGAGGACTCGTTGTTTATTCCTGTCACCAAGCGATAAGAGCCTAAGAGGCTTGGGTTTTTAAGAGAGTTCGCTCCGCCCTCCCTCCAGGAAATCTACAACGGGAAATCCATTTGACAGTCAGTCACGCACCATAACTCATTGGCACATACCGTAAGGTATAAAAAAGGTGCGCTCACTTGGTTGCTCGAACCCTTGAGTGGGGAGACCTAGTTATGGGCAATCCTTCGCCAGCGAGAGTATTTGTCCACACTTCCGCAAACCCACACGTAGACCGGAGTCGTATGGCCTATAGCAACTATTTCCTTGTGCTTGTGGATCATCCTCATTTGGATGTAGTTGGACCTCTTGTTAGAAATGCGAACTTGTTGGGCCATTTAAACTGGGACGAGTTCATATCCTATGACAATTGGGCCAAAAGCTTCTGAAATGTCGATGGTCCGCTCTGTAAAAATTATTGCTTTATGCTTGAATAGTTGGGACCATCCTCATTTGGATGCAGTTGGACTTATTTTCAGAAATGTGAACTGGTTGGGCCATTTAAACTGGGACGAGTTCGTATCCTATGACAATTGGGCCAAAAGCTTCTGAAATGTCGATGGGCCGCTCTGTAGAAATTATTGCTTTATGTTTAAATTATCTCTTTATGCTTAAGACCATCATCATTTGGATGCAGTTGGACCTCTTGTCAGAAATGCAAACTTGTTGGGCCATTTAAATAGGGACGAGTTCGTATCCTATGACAATTGGGCCAAAAGTTTCTAAAATGCTGATGGGCCATCCTGTGTTTGGGCCCCTTATCATTTGAAGTTGTTTAGTCATGTTATCGCAAAGGTGTAAACCTGTTGGGCCTTTTCAACTGGGACAATTTTGCACCATGCAACAGTGTGATTGAATGCTTTAAAATGTTAATGGGCTGATTTATATGTTCCATACATCGCACGTATCTCATGCATCCCATGCATACACACATCATGTTAACTCTCGTGTGTCTTAAGAGCCATCATAGATATCCGTTGGGTTAGGGAAAATGGAAGACTTGTTAAAAGGCCAATAGCCAACATGAGCGAATCAGAGAATGAAACATCCCGTATGGATCAGTTGGAAACCAATCTCACCAAGGTTACTGAACAGTTGCAAGCCTTGACTACCGCCATGGCAAATATGGCTGCGCCCCGTGCTTGGGGAAACTATGAGAATGTAAGGCGTGAGGAGCCTCCGAATAGGTTGGGGGATGAAATCCCCGCTCTTGATGATGACATGGCTTAATATGCGGCAGGAAGAATGATTGGGTCTCAGGCAGAATTGCAGAAGCTCCGAGATCGTGTAGAATCGGTTACCCGCAAAATGAGGGGTAAGCACGAAGACCTGCTAGATTATGATGCAATGACTTTTGAGGAGTAGCTGCCGGCTCAGTTTAAAATGCCCGATATAGCCAAATTTAACGGGAATGAGACCCGAGGGTCCATCTCCGACAGTATGTTTCAGTTATGAGTTCAGTGGGCGTATCACAGCGCCAAGTTCAGAAAATGTTCGGGATGTCGCTCGAAGGGGCACCCGTAGTGTGGTATCATAGTCTTGAGAGAAAGGTAAAGGAAAATTGGAGGGAACTGGCAGACGCCTTTCTGAAACAATATGTTACAGACTTAGAGATTGACTTGTCGCTCCGCGACTTGGAAAACACCAAACAGAAGCCGGAGGAGAGCTTCAAACACTATGTGGATCGCTGGAGAAGCCAGCTTTTGAAAATGCAGACTCGGCCTTCAGAGAAAGACCAGATCAAGATGATCATCAAGGGCACTAAGCCCTCTATTTATGGTAAGTTGAGGAGGATGACCTCTATGATTGCAGATTTCCAACAGTTGAGGGAAGCTGTCATGGACATTGAAGAGGAAGAAGCTGAGAATATAAAGTTTTATGGCCAGAATAGAAGGACTTTTGGGGGGCTTTCTGAGACAAAGCCTGCCACTGCTGAGGTCGCTACCGTCAGAAATAGGCAATTATCCCACCTTGGTAAGCCTCTTTCAAGGGTGTTCGAAAAGCTAAAGGCGCAAGGACTTCTTGAACCGTTAGAACCTAGGCCATTTCCGAACCTTGTGCCACCGTACCTCAACTTAAACCTGTACTGTCACTTCCATCAAGAAAAAGGCCATGACACCAACAACTGTACCCGCCTTAGGCATGAGATCCAAAACCTCATTGACTCCCATAAAATACCCGATCCGGAAAAAAAACAACCCAACACACACAGGAACCCTCTACCTAACTACCACTCTATTCCACCACCCACCTAAATGATCAACTTCAGCTTGCCCAAAAGCTGTGTCCTCCAAACTCTCAACCACCCAGTTTCTTTCACGATAGGGGATGACAGCAGTGGAGAACCATAGGTCGAGGAAGAAGGCAATGCTGCGGATGATGAGACTGTTCTTCCTAGCTTATTTGATTGCAATTCTACATATTAATAAAGACATTGATTTTTTCTATTTGATTCGAACCTTTTCTTAATGATAATAAAGACGTTCATTTCACTTACTTGCCTGAATCTCTTCCTTTCAACCTGCAACATGAGTATATTTGACAAAAGCATTCAACCCTGGTACTATGATACTCATCGATGTTTAGAAACACGGGGAATCCCCAGAAGAAGTAATCAGAAAAGACAGGATAGCCATTCAGAAATTGGGAAATGGGGCAGTGAGACTGTCAGATTTGGAAGGGAACGAGTTCACCGAGCCGATCAACGTGGACAGATTGAAGCAGTATTTTGCCTGAGGGAAAGAAGACCGAGCAGTCACCAAGGGAATTGACAGAAGACCTAACCCAATGGGATAAGGAATTCATACATGCATGCATACGCATAACATAGTTTCATTCTTTTTGTGTTTGTTCTGTTTTGTAATAACAGGTTTTAAAGAAGGAAAAAAGAAAGCGGCAAAAGCAAGCCAACCAGAAGCAACAACAGTACAGTGTCATCTGTTTCAGGAATGAATCATGGGGTCGAGGCCCACATCAGCATCAGTCTGGGGCGAGGCCCATAGCAGTATCAGTTTGGGGATGAGTCCTAGGGTTGAGGCCTACATCGGCACCAATATCAGTTTTGGGATGAGCCCCAGGGTTGAGGCCCACATCAGCATCATCATCAGTTTTGAGGATGAGTCCCAGGGTCGAGGCCCACATCACCAAAAGTTTTGGAACGTCACATCACATGATCTACTTCAACCTAGTGCAAGAAGCGAAGAACAGAAAGCTAAGCCAAGACTGGGGGCGACCAGTCTACCACCTCGCGAATCATGTGAGGAAGGCATTTGAAATAAGGTAATCTAAGATAATGTTTGATGAAAATGAAGCTTAAGAAGGATGAAAATGAAGCTTCGAGACTCCATTAGTGAGGAAGGATGAAAAGGAAGCTTCGAGACTCCATTAGTGAGGAAGGCATTTGAAATAAGGTGAGAATACTTGACCCAAATCTTGGAATTTTATGTATTGCGGAATTGATATTGGTAGTGTGTTATTGTTTGATAGTAGCGTGATTATTGATGATTGTTGTATTGAGAAGTTCATGTTTGGGCAATTATAGGTATGTCACCTTAGTTGAAGCACTAAGGAATGATAAGAGGATTTGGTGATGTTAGAATGTTAGAAGGATAGTATGATGATAAATTGTGTCTATAATTGCTTGTGGTTATGTTGGAATAAAGTAGTAAGCTTGATCATAAAAGAAGTGAAGATTTTTCTCTGGTAATAGCCAAGCTTCAAGACATCATTGGGCTAGCATCGTAATGTGTACGAGGCAGAACCTCTGATTCAGTCCTAATGATTGAGCGTCGTGAAGCTACTGGGCGAACATCCCTACGCAAATCAAACCAGAGCCTCTATTTTGGTTCTGCTTTATGGGAGTCACGACGAATGGCCCCTAGTGTCACGAAGCATATGAGAGCCACGACGCTTAGCACCGAGCGTCATGACACGCAACAAGAGTTGCTCTCTACCTAGACCCCGCCCAGATAGGCGTCGCAATATGCAAACCATGGCGTCGTGTCGAGTGACCATTTTTATTTTTTTATTTAATAGCCATTTCCACTTTTTTCAAAGGTTAAAGGACACCTTAAGGGACTCATACCAATATAGGGACACTAATGCACGACACATAGGGATGATAGTTTAACAGAATTAAAAAGCCTAATTTAATTTCGAATTATATTTCACAACTAGTATTCTAATCAAGTTTATCAAATATAGATAGTCGACAAGAGTCGCGATCTCCCTCAGCGACGTGAAGCGGAGTTAATCAAACTTCAAATTTATTAGTTGACTTTTTTCAAAATTTATGTATACTTATATGTTTTTGAGATGAAACATAGTTTTCCGCATTTATGGTGTTAGCCAAGTTTATCTCAGATGTTTTATGAATAAAAATGTTTTGAGCAATGTTTTAGAAAGTAAAGTTTTATAAAGCATGATTTTGTGATTTTTGGAGGCATGGGGGAAAAACCCCACCTCTGTTGTAACTTGACTCAGATATGGAATTGACGGACTCAGAGAACGTGTACACATGTAGTTCAGGACTAAGGATGATTGATGCGTCTAGATCCTAGTTCAGGGCTAGGGGGACGGTGATACGTAACGCCTCTAGACCCTAGTTTTAGGGTTAGGTAGTAGCATAGATCAGCACTTCTGGCTCTAGTTCAAAGGCTTGAGGGACGACGATACGTAACGCCCCAAGACCACTAGTTATTCGTATGGGGGGACAGTGATACGTAACGCCCATATGCATCAGGTTTTCTATAGTTCCAGAGATTTTTAAGCAGAAAATATTTTAGAAGCAGGTTTCTCATAGTTGGTAGAAAAGAATTAGTTTTCAAACAAAGGATTTCAGAAAATGACCTAAATTTAATGATGATTTTACTCAGCCTTACTGATACAGTTTTCTTTGATTTTGTAGTTCCATAGGACTCACCCCCACTCTCCAGTTCTTTTGCAGGATCCATCTTTTGGTGAGCCATGCTCAACTTTTGGGAGACTTAATACGAGAACAAGAGTTATGCTGCAGTCACTAGTTATGGATCCACCATTCCATATATACATTTATATAGAATATAGTTTTCCGTGATTTCATATTATAATATTGCACTGTTCAATGCGTATCCCCATAAGGAAATTGGTAGCTCAGTACGACTCATCATTGACCTTACCATGTCTAACAAAGTTCGATTTCTCCGTTCGGACACACCGTTTAATTGAGGTGTTCCGGGAGGATTCCACCTTTTGTTTGTCATATTATATGTTTGAGATTTGTTTATATTCAAAATATAAAGACTATTATTAACATCTATTGTACATATCAAAATGTCATCTTTATATACAAAACACCCAGTGTTCCAGAATACAAATGTATACCCACATTAGGTTAAACTAGATACAGAGATGGTGTTCCTAGTCATACTAGGTTCAAAAAAACAGTCTCCTAATGTAAGTACATGCCCCAAGGGCAGGTTCAAAACATAGGTCCCAACGGACAAAACAACGACTCTCGTCTCATTTCTGACTCGTAGGTCGATCTCATCTAAAGCCAATATCCTGCTAATTAGCAGATCCTGCACATCAGTACATATATAAGTACCATATCCAATATAAAAAATCCAATTTTTAAAACCAGTAGTGGACATGTTTATAACAAACACACCTAAAGCCAGAGCCTTGGTCGTCTTCACTTTCGTAAACTCTGCCTTGTACTCACGGCAGTCACGCTTCCAGTGACCATGTTTGCCATAATGTAGGCAGACGTCTTGGGATATGTCCTCAGTCTTCCGATAAGACTGTGATGATTTAACCTTGCCCTTCTTATTCCTTTTCTTCACACCCCCAGAAGCCTCCGGCCAAGCCTTGGCCTTCTGGGATATCGAAGTAAGATGCGCCTCGCGCTTCTTGCCCTTCAGAAGCTCTGGCTCTGCTTCTTTCAGCATCACCATCAACTCCTCCAAAGTTTTCTCTTGGTTCATCATGTTATAGTTCATGATGAACCCGCCCTAGTAATCGGGAAGAGACTGTAATATCAAATCTATGGAAGTCTCAGCCTCGAAGGTTATGCCCAGCTGACCTAGCTGTTGGATGTCAGCAATCATCTGCGACACATAGTGCTCGACAGACGTACCCTCTGACATACACGAGCGAAAAAAGCTTCTTTCAAAACTCATGCTTCTGAGATCTAAGATTAGATATGTGAAGATCCTTCAATTTCAACATCATACTATAATGATCCAATCCTTTGTTTTGACGATGAAACGGAGGAATCATTGCGGAAAGCATGACGGATTGAGCACTAAAGTTATCATCACGATGAGTCTTCCAAAGCTCATGCTCTACTATTTGTTCAACTCCGGGCTCAGGCCCGAGAGGTTTGTCTATGACATCTAGTAACTTCCGGCTCCCAGGACTATCGTGAGATTCATCTCCCAATCTGGAAAATTGGTGTCGTTAAAGACATTATCACCCATGATAATGTCCCTAACGCTAATTTTTCCAGCCATCTCGATTGCAATAGTCTAACTATTCAATCAACGATATCGGGTACACTTAAAATGTAATGGTTACTATAGTCCAACTATATAACCAACTACAAGTGGAGTAGTGTCTTTTACAGTCTAACTGTTCAAAGAAAGCAATATTCAATATTAGTCCCACTAATATATTTATTACAACGATAAATAAAATAAAAGAGCGCGTATAAGCAAGTATTAAACGAAATTGAAAATTAATACTGGCCTCCCACTATTTTTTGGCGAGCCTCTAACCCTCTGTAGAGTACTCTAGGATCTTGTTAAATAATACTCTAGGATCTTGTTAAGCTGTATGAAACTTAACTAGGTAGATCTCTAAGATCAATTGGATCCCATCCATTCCTAGATCCGGTAGGTGGACCTCCAAGTCGAGATATATATCCAATATATATTTCCTAACCTTTTCCTCTGAATCAACTAAGCATTGGCTTTGGCTCAACAAGCTTAATGATTCCAGTTAAGTGCGACCCATTGACAGTGGGAAAGCTTCGTAATCCACGTCGACGAACAAGAAGTGACCTTGAATTTGGCCAACAAGTCACAACCGCCCAAGACATGCGATATGTAACAAAGCTTTCGTGGTTCAAACACATCCGCGATGGACATTGATCTTGACTTTGGCCAACAAACCAATGCCAATCTTGGATCTTGAGAGAGAACCACTCAATGGAAGGAAAAACGATTAATATTTGAGTGAGGGTTTTCCGTGTAAATTGGCAACCAATTTATTATCTTTGATTAGGTCTCATCATACACCCTTAAACATGCATTCTAAAAGCATAATAAGGCGTGATAAATTTAATAATGATATGCGGATGGATATATAATACAATTTTTTCCTAGAATAAATCCCTCCCTTTCCTCTCTCCCGCTAGCACATTACATACTTCTGTTAGTATCCTAGACATTCCCAATGTCTCAAAGTCATGATATTATGTGAATAAAACAAAATAAGTTGCAGAAAATTACTTACAATTAGTGGATGAAGTTCAAAACTTTCTTTGTATTTGTTGAAGCTCCAAGCTTTGTTAAATCTCCCAATGGTGAGTTTCCCTATCACCTTGATTTACTCTTTAAGTGCTAGCTTTGTTTGATTTTGAAGCAAAATCAAAAGGACGAAGAACCCTAGGTTCACGGCAATTTAAAGGAGAGAAGAGATAGTGTTTTGTTTTTGGTAATTTTTATTTCTGAAACAATTACTAAAATTACCTTTCAAAAATTGGTATATGCTTTTCCAAAAAGAAAAATCAAAGTCAAAGTGTGTTGGAGGGAAAATGGCATTAAATGCCCTCAACCACTTCCATCACTCATGTAGACATTTGATGTAAGTAGGTGGGCCTCACTTCTTAAATTTAAAATTCAAGTTGGCTTGCCCAACACACTTCAGGCTCGGGTTCGTTTAATCCGATTAAACGAATTTTCCATCGCGACGGAATTAAATCCAATTTAATTAATATAATAATGCATAGCAAAAATATTACGAAAGTCGCTTGCGAATAAATTCCAAATTAATTCGTTCGCCCGAATAAAAATCCAATTTTAATTCCTCTTTGAAATATGATTTCAATTAATATATCTAATATATTATTTAATCGATTAATTCCAAATTAATCGCGTTCTCTCTTATTAGAATTTTATCCCAGATACATTCTTGCCGCAATTAATCCTAGATTAATTTTCTCTCTCATAATTAATCCTAGATTAATCCTATTCGAGTCAAATGTCATCGGTGAATCTTTGGAAGCGACCCAAGAGATCCCTGGATATGTTGGTAGTAAATGCGGTTGTCCGACTATCCGAATACGTGCGTACCTCGTATCACATTCTTACCGATTTACAAGACATGGTTGACTTCTAGCAAAGCACCGTGCCTACCCAATTCTCCAGAAATATTCAACGAAGAATATATAATCTTTATCAAGCGTAATATACTAAGTATTGCGTATTACGATCCAGTATCAGATGTCACATGCTAGGCCTAGGGCTGGAATTGTGTCTGTCCATATATCGGATCACTAGCAACTAGTCTCTTTAATCGGATAATCATGACCTAGTCATACTATCTCGACTAGGTATCGGGATAAAATGCTTTGCTAGAAGCCAACCATGTCTTGTAAATCGGTAAGAATGTGGTACGCGGTACGCATGTATTCGGATAGTCGGACAACCGGATTTACTGACAACATATCCAGGGATTTCTTGGGTCGATTCCCAAAGATTCACCGATGACATTTGACTCGAATAGGATTAATTATGAGAGAGAAAATTAATCTAGGATTATTGCTGCAAGAATGTATCTGGGATAAAATTCTAGTAAAAGAGAGAACGCGATTAATTTGGAATTAATTGATTAAATAATATATTAGATATATTAATTGAAATCGGATTTCAAAGAGGAATTAAAATTGGATTTTAATTCGGGCGAACGAATTATTTTGGAATTAATTCGCAAACGACTTTCGTAATATTTTTGCTAGGCATTATTAGTTAATTAAATTGGATTTAATTGCGTCGCGACGGAAAATTCGTTTAATCGGATTAAACGAACCCGAGCCTGAAGTGTGTTGGGCAAGCCAACTTGAATTTTAAATTTAAGAAGTGAGGCCCACCTACTTACATCAAATGTCTACATGAGTGATGGAAGTGGTTAAGGGCATTTAATGCCATTTTCCCTCTACACACTTTGACTTTGATTTTTCTTTTTGGAAAAGCATATAGCAATTTTTGAAAGGAAATTTTGGTAATTGTTTTAGAAACAAAAATTACCAAAACAAAACACGCTCTATTCTCTCCTTCAAATTGCCGTGAACCTAGGGTTCTTCCTCCTTTTGATTTTGCTTCAAAATCAAACAAAGCTAGCACTTAAAGAGTAAATCAAGGTGATAGGGAAACTCACCACTGGGTTTAAAGATTCAACAAAGCTTGGACCTTCAACAAATACAAAGAAAGTTTTGAACTTCATCCACTTATTGTAAGTAATTTCCGCAACTTATTTTGTTTTATTCACACAATATCATGACTTTGAGACCTTGGGCATGTTTAGGACACTTACAGAAGTATGTAATGTACTAGAGGGAGAGAGGAAATGGAGAGATTTGTTATAGGAACAAATTGTATATATATCCATCCGCATATCATTATTAAATTTATCGCGCCTTATTATACTTTTAGATTGCATGTTTAAGGGTGTATGATGAGACCTAATCAAAGATAATAATTGGTTGCCAATTTACACGGAAAACCCTCACTCAAATATTAAGCGTTTTTCCTTCCATTGAGTGGTTCTCTCTCAAGATCCAAGATTGGCATTGGTTTGTTGGCCAAAGTCAAGATCAATGTCCATCACGGATGTGTTTGAACCACGAAACCTTTGTTACATATCGCATGTCTTAGGCGGTTGTGACTTGTTGGCCAAAGTCAAGGTCACTTCTTGTTCGTCGACGTGGATTACGAAGCTTTCCCACTGTCAATGGGTCGCACTTAACTGGAATCATTAAGCTTGTTGAGCCAAAGCCAATGCTTAGTTGATTCATAGGAAAAGTTTAGGAAATATATATTGGATATATATCTCGGACTTGGAGGTCCACCTACCGGATCTAGGAATTGGATGGGATCCAATTGATCTTAGAGATCTACCTAGTTAAGTTTCATACAGCTTGTTGGCCAAAGTCAAGGTTGTGTATTATTTATCAGGATCCTAGCCCACTAGGAAACTGGGTTTCCTAAGTACTCTACAGAGGGTTAGAGGCTAGCCGAAAAATAGTGGGAGGCCAGTATTAAATTTGCAATTTCGCTTAATACTTGCTTACACGAGCTCTTTTATTTTATTTATCGTTGTAATAAATATATTAGTGGGACTAATATTGAATATTGCTTTCTTTGAACAGTTAGACTGTACAAGACACTACTCCACTTGTAGTTGGTTATATATTTGGACTATAGTAACCATTACATTTTGAGTGTACCCGATATCGTTGATTGAATAGTTAGACTATTGCAATCGAGATGGCTGGAAAAATTAGCGTTATGGACATTATCATGGGTGATAATGTCTTTAACGACTCCAATTTTCCAGATTGGGAGATGAATCTCACGATAGTCCTGGGAGCCGAGAAGTTACTAGATGTCATAGACAAACCTCTCGGGCCTGAGCCCGGAGTGAACAAATAGTAGAGCATGAGCTTTGGAAGACTCATCGTGATGATAACTTTAGTGCTCAATCCGTCGTGCTTGCCGCAATGATTCCTCAGTTTCAACGTCAGAACAAAGGATTGGATCATTTTAGTATGATGTTGAAATTGAAGGATCTTCACATATCTAATCTTAGATCTCAGAAGCATGAGTTTTGAAAGAAGCTTTTTCGCTCGTGTATGTCAGAGGGTACGTCTGTCGAGCACTATGTGTCGCAGATGATTGCTGACATCCAACAGCTAGGTCAGCTGGGCATAACCTTCGAGGCCGAGACTTCCATAGATTTGATATTACAGTCTCTGCCCGATTACTGGGGTGGGTTCATCATGAACTATAACATGATGAACCAAGAGAAAACTTTGGAGGAGTTGATGGTGATGCTGAAAGAAGCAAAGCCAGAGCTTCTGAAGGGCAAGAAGCGTGAGGCGCATCTTACTTCGATATCCCAGAAGGCCAAGGCTTGGCCGAAGGCTTCTGGGGGTGTGAAGAAAAGGAAGAAGAAGGGCAAGGCTAAATCATCACAGTCTTATGGGAAGACTAAGGACATATCCCAAGACGTCTGCCTATATTATGGCAAACATGGTCATTGGAAGCGTGACTGCCGTGAGTACAAGGCGGAGTTGACAAAAGTGAAGACGGCCAAGGCTCCGGCTTCAGGTGTGTTTGTTATAAACATTTCCACTACTGGTTTTAAAAATTAGATTTTTGATACTGGATGTGGTGCTCATATATGTACTGATGTGCAGGATCTGCTAATTAGCAGGATACTGGCTTTAGATGAGATCGACCTACGAGTCGGAAATGAGACGAGAGTCGTTGTTTTGGCAGTTGGGACCTATGTTTTGAGCCTGCCCTTGGGGCATGTACTTACATTATGAGACTGTTATTTTGAACCTAGTTTGACTAGGAACACCATCTCTGTATCTAGTTTAACCCAATGCGGGTATACCTTTGTATTCTGGAACACTGGGTGTTTTGTATATAAAGATGACATTTTGATATGTACAATAGATGTTAATAATAGTCTTTATATTTTGAATATAAACAAATCTCAAACATATAATATTGCACTGTTCAATGCGTATCCCCAGAAGGAAATTGGTAGCTCAGTACGACTCATCATTGACCTTACCATGTCTAACAAAGTTCGGTTTCTCCGTTCGGACACACCGTTTAATTGAGGTGTTCCGGGAGGATTCCAATGTGAAAGAATACCATATTCTTTTAAGTAATCGAGAAACTCATTGCTCAAGTATTCTCCACCACGGTCCGACCGTAATGTTTTAATACTTTTACCTGTCTGTTTTTCTACTTCGTGTCGAAACTCTTTGAATTTCTCAAAATTTTCCGACTGGTGTCTCATAAGATACAATAACCATAACGAGATGCATCATCCGTAAAGTTATAAAGTATTCATATCCACCTCTAGTCTTGCTAGAAATGGGCCCACATACGTCACTATGAACGAGGGCTAACAGTTCAGTGGCACGAACACCTTTACCGCTAAAAGGCGTTTTAGGTATTTTGCCTAATAAACAAGATTCGCATACATCATATGAATTAGGATCAAATTCGTCCGAGTATCCACTCTTCGAAAGCGTGGATATACGAGTCTTGTTAATGTGTCCCAGAAGACAATGCCACAAGTAAGTTCCATATGTTTTTACTCATTTTGAGCCTTTTGTTTGTCATATTATATGTTTGAGATGTTAGACAATTATGACCCATATCGTCACTATTTGTAAAAGACATTGTGGTTTTTGTAAAAATTAATTATGTAGCAATGGAAATTGCATTTTATTATTTTGTAATTTGATTACTTAAATATATAAATGATAAAAGTCTTTATGATTAGTTAGGGATTATAAGATATGAGACAGTATCAATCCATAACGGTTTAATCATTAAATATCCCTAGTTGTAGTATTATCGAGACTGAACATCGATAATGCGGAATAGACTAGTATTGCACTTGTGCGTGTTATGGAAGTGTAACATCATAGTTCTCATATATCTAAGTATTGGATACTTATGCAAGTGTAATAGGAGGTTGTGTTTACCGATGGTATAGAAACAGCTTCGCTCTGGATAGACCCCGCGAAATCCTATTGGTAGTATGACTATGTGTCTATGGGAGTCCGCATCAGGGTAGGTGTATTTGGTCTTAACCTGAGACTTGCATCGCTAGTACTTCTGACAATCAATAAGCTTTGGTTTTGGTCGTCTAGGACTTTAACAGGTTCTGTGTACGCCTCTTCTGGGTTTATTGAGAATCGTAGTGTATTGGGTGTGATGTCAAGATGGAAGTATCACTTCAGTCATATGGAGATGATGATCACGCAGGGATACAGAACTGGTACTCTAAATGGTTGCAACCATCGGGATAATATGACATGGTCATGATTATCCGATTAAAGAGACTAGTTGCTTATAATCTGATATATACTTCGTACGGGGCAGACACTATTCTAGCCTCAGGCCTTGCATGTGACATCCGATACTGGATCGTAATATGCAATACTACGTATACTACGCCTGACAAATATTATATATTCCATTAAGAATATTTCTGGAGAATTGGGTAGGCACGGTGCTTTGCTAGAAGCCAACCATGTCTCATAAATCAGTGAAAACGTAGTACGAGGTACGTACGTGTTCGGAAAGTCCGACGACCAGATTTACTGCCAACATATCCATGGATCTCTTGGGTCGCTTCCCGAAGATTCACCGATGACGTATGATTCGAGCATAATTAATCTGAGATTAATTACGGAGAGATTTTATCTAGGATAAAATACTATTTAAAGAGAGAGAACGATTAATTTGGAATTAATCGATAAAATAATATATTCGATATATTAACGAAATTACATTTCGACGCAGAATTAAAATTAGATTTTAATTCTGGCAACGATGTGAATAGTAATTTTACTAGGCATAATTATTTAATTAAATTTGATTGAATTACATCCCACGGACAGTTCGTTAATTCGGAATTAGCGAACCCGAGCTCGGGATGTGTTGATGGCCCACTCGGATTTTGAATCAAGTGGGGCCCACATGTCACATCACTTGTCACTTTAGTTACTTTTGGTGATGGGTTTTGGTGAGAATGGTGAGAATTATGATAGCTTGTAATTCACTCAAGTTGATGGCATGAATGACTAATACCAAATATTTGGTATATCATTTTTAATTGATTTTTGAAATCAAAAAGCTAAGTTAACACACTCAACTTTCACTCTCTCATTTACGGTTTTTGTAGCAACAACACTCTCCCCATTTTCTTTCAACTTGGCCGAACAAGGAGGAAGAACAAGAAGGAAATTTGTACATGCCACCGAACTGTTAGCCCTTGTTCATAGTGACGTTTGTGGGCCCATGTCTAGCCAGGCTAGAGGTGGATATGAATACTTCGTAACCTTTACGGATGGTGCATCGCGTTATGGTTATATGTATCTTATGAGACACAAGTCGGAAACTTTTGAGAAATTCAAAGAGTTTCGACACGAAGTAGAAAAACAGACCGGCAAAAGTATTAAGACATTATGGTCAGACCGTAGTGGCGAATACTTGAGCAATGAGTTTCTTGATTACTTGAAAGAATATGGTATTCTTTCACAGTGGACTCCTCCCGGAACAGCACAATTAAACGGTGTGTCCGAAGGGAGAAACCGAACTTTGTTAGACATGGTAAGATCTATGATGAGTCGCACAGAGCTACCTATTTACTTCTGGGGATATGCATTGAATAGTGCAATACTTATTTTGAATAAGGTTCCGTCAAAGTCTATTCAACAGACTTCGTATTAAATATGGACAGGAAAGAAACCATGTTTCTCATTCCTGAAGATTTGGGGTTGCTAGGCATACGTCAAACGTTTGGAAGGTACCAAACTAGAACCCAAATCGGATAAATGCCTATTTGTAGGATATCCTAGGGAAACCAAAGGATATTACTTCTATCACCCACAAGAGAACAAAGTTTTTGTTGCTCTACATGCGGTTTTTCTTGAGAAGGAATTCCTAAATGCAGTGATAAGTGGGAGGAAAATAGAACTCGATGAAAATCGGAGTGATATTGTTCCTGGAACGGAATCCTTAACGGAACATGAACAGTCCATCAGGGATGAGACTGCACCACAATCTTCGAATACACAAGGACTGCGTAGGTCGGTGAGAGTTAGAAAACAACCTGAGAGGTATGAGTTTCAGATCTCACCTCATGTGGATATTAAACTTATTGAGGAAGACGAGCCGGCTACGTATGAGGAAGTGATACAAGGTATCGACTCTGGTTTATGGCAAGATGCCATGAATTCCGAAATGGATTCCATGTACAACAACCATGTTTGGACACTGGTTGATGCACCAGAAGGCATAAAGCCTATTGGTTGAAAATGAGTCTTCAAGAGGAAGACCGACATGGATGGAAACGTACAAACGTACAAAGCTAGGCTTGTAGCGAAGGGGTATCGTCAATGACATGGTGTCGATTACGATGAAACTTTTTCACCCGTTCCCATGATTAAATCTATTCGGATAATGCTTGATATTGCTGCATATTTCGATTACGAAATATGGCAGATGGACGTCAAAACCGTTTTCCTTAACGAAAATCTTTTGGAGGATTTTTATATACAATAGCCTGACGGTTTTTTCGTACCAAGACTTGCAAACAAGGTTTGTAAGTTAAATCGATCGATTTATGGATTAAAGCAAGCATCACGTTCTTGGAACCAACGTTTTGATGAGATCATAAAAGAATATGATTTTGTTCAAAACGAGGATGATCCTTTTGTATATAAAAAGGTTAGTGGGAGCGCACTGGCATTCATTGTCCTTTACGTTGATGATGTATTGCTTATTGGCAATGACATTCCCATGTTAACATCGGTGAAAGCTTGGTTTTCATTAAAATTCTCAATGAAGGATCTGGGAGAAACAACCTTTATTCTAGGAATAAAGATCAATCGGGATAGATCTAGAAAACTGCTTGGACTCTCCCAGAGCACGTACATTGACAATGTGTTGAAGAGATTCAACATGGATCAGTCCAAGAGGGGACTGTTGCCAGTGTCACATGGCGTAACTCTATTTAAGGACATGTGTCCTAAAACTCAAGATGAGAGAGACAACATGAGTCGGATACCATTCGCCTCGGTAGTCGGATCGATCATGTATGCCATGATATGTACACAACCTGATGTCTAATATGCTTTGAGCATTTGTAGTCGCTATCAGGTCGATCCAGGTGATGGTCACTGGTCTGGCGGTTTAAGAATATCCTTAAGTATCTTAGACGAACTAAGGATGCTTTCTTAATCTATGGAGATTGGAGAACTTTTGGTAGGGTTCTATAATATGTCCCAAACAAAGATTAAGCATGTGAAATACTATAAAGAATATATATAAACATGAAGTATGGCGGAATCATACTTACAATACCTTGTGATGAAGAAGATGATCAAATGGTAGAAGCTCCAAGTTGTGGAAGATTCGGCCAAGAGGAGGAAGAAGACTTGAAGCTCCAAGCTTTTGTATTCCAAGCTCTTTGATGGTTTCCCTATCACCTCTTTTGATCCCTTGCTTGTGCTAGCAAAAATGGAGAAATAGAAGATCAAATCTTCCTTGCCCTTGTCAATGGAGTTCTCGGCAATTTGAGAGAGAAGAGAGATTTTGTGTAAAGTCTTAATTGATATTTTTTTTACCAAAAATCAATTTATATTTATGTTATAATTTATTAAATTAATAATAAATCTATGACATAAACCATGCAATGGCTTAGAGTGTCAAACACTCAAACTCCATGCAAAGCCTTTGAGTGTAATGCACACTATCACCATGCAATGCCTTAGAGTGTTTTGTACACTATTAACATGCAATGCCTTATCATTAAAATAATGCATATAATGACAAGTGTCATGTGGGCCCCACACGTTCCCAAATGAAAGTGGGCCCACGTCCACTCACGCGTTCGGGTTCGATATTTCCGAAATACCGAACTTGCGTCGCGACGTTAATTAAATCGAATTTAAATAAACAATCGCGCCTAGCGAAATTATTATTTACGTCGCTAACGAATTATTTCTAAATTAACTCGTATGCCCGAATTAAAATCTAATTTTAATTTCGCGTCGAAATCGAATTTCAATTATTATATCGAATATAATAATCTTACTGATTAATTCCAAATTAATCGTTCTCTCTCTCTCTAAATAAGGCACTTTATCCAAGATAAAGTTTCTCCGTAATTAATCCAAGATTAATTAAATTCGAATCAAATATCATAGGTGAATCTTCGGGAAGCGACCCAAGACCTCCGGATATTTTGGCAGTAAATACGGTCGTCGGATAATCCGAACACGTACGTACCTCGTACTACGTCTTTACCGATTCACAAGACAAGGTTGGCTTCTAGCAAAGCGCCATGCCTACCCAATTCTCCAGAAATATTCTTATAGGAATATAAGATCTATATCAAGCGTAGTATACCGTAGTATTGCGTACATCGATCCAGTATCGGATGATCACATGCTAGGCCTAGGGCTGGAGATGTGTCTGCCCCGTACGAAACATATATCGGACATCAAGCAACTAGTCTCTTTAAATCGGACAATCCTGACCTGGTCATATTGTCCCGACGGTTGCAACCTTTTATAGAGTACTAGTTCTGTGCCCTGCATGATCATCACCTCCATATGTCTGAAGCGATACTTCCATCTTGACATCACATCCAGTACACTACGCTTCTCGATAAACCCAGAAGAGGTGTACACAGAACCGGTTAAGGTCCCCAACCACCAAAACCAAAGTTTACCGATTGTCGCAAGTACTAGCGATGTAAGTCTCAGGTTAAGACCATATACACCTACCCTGATGCGGCCTCCCATAGACACATAGACATACTACCAATGGGATTCCGCGGGGTCTATCCAGAGCGAAGCTGTTTTCCGTACCATCGGTAAAACACAACCTCCTATCGCACTTGCATAAGTATCCAATACTTAAATATATGAGAACTATGCCGTTGTGCCCTCACAACGTGCACAAGCGCAATACTAGCCTATTCCGCATTATCGATGTCCAGTCTCGATAATACTACGGCTAGGGATATTTAATGATTAAACCTTTATGGATTGATACTGTCTCATATCATCTCAATCCAGTACTAATCATATGGACTTTTGCCATTTATATATCAAAGTAAATAAAATTACAAAACGGCAAAAGGCAATTTCATTATCACATAGTTAATTTTGTACAATAATAAAATATCATTTACAAACAGTGACGCTATGGGACATGTCTAACAATCTCCCACTCCCCTCCTATAGCCAGTCACTCAAGCATCTAGCACTACCGAACTATGTATGTGTCGTTCAAAAACTTGCTGAATGACAGCCTTCGTCAGCGGGTCTGCAATGTTATCATCTGATGTGACCTTCTCGACTTTTACATCGCCACGATGTATGATCTCCCGAATCAGATGGTAACGTCGAAGAACATGCTTGGACCGTTGATGAGACCTTGGTTCCTTAGCCTGTGCTATGGCCCCGTTATTGTCACAATACAATGGAACGGGCTCTGCTGCTAACGGAACTACTCCTAATCCGATTAGGAACTTTCGGATCCAAACTGCCTCCTTTGCTGCTTCAGATGCAGCGATGTACTCCGCTTCTGTTGTTGAATCGGCAACAGTATCTTGCTTGGAAGATTTCCAGCTCACTGCTCCGTTATTCAAACAAAAAATGTACCCGGATTGTGACCTGTAGTCATCCTTGTCGGTTTGGAAACTTGCATCGGTATACCCAGATACCGCAAGTTCTCCACCTCCATAAATTAAGAAAGCATCCTTAGTTCGTTTAAGATATTTAAGGATATTCTTAACTGCTATCCAGTGACCTTCACCTGGATCGGCCTGATAGCGACTACACATGCTCAAAGCATATGAGACATCAGGTCGTGTACATATCATGGCATACATGATCGATCCGACTGCCGAGGCGAACGGTATCCGACTCATGTTGTCTCTCTCTTCCTGAGTCTTAGGACACATGTCCTTAGACAGAGAGGTACCACGTATCATTGGAACCAATCCCCTCTTGGATTGTTCCATGTTGAATCGCTTCAACACTTTATCAATGTATGTACTCTGGGAGAGTCCAAGCAGCTTTCTAGATCTATCCCGGTAGATCTTTATTCCAAGAATAAAGGCTGCTTCTCCCAGATCTTTCATGGAGAATTTTAATGAAAGCCAAGCTTTCACCGACGTTAGCATGGGAATGTCATTGCCTATCAGCAATACGTCGTCGACATAAAGGACGATAAAAGTAAGTGCTCTCCCACTAACCTTCTTGTATACACAAGGGTCATCTGCGTTTTGCATGAAATCATATTCTTTTATGATCTCATCAAAACGTTGATTCCATGACCGTGATGCTTGCTTCAATCCATAAATGGATCGATTTAACTTACAAACCTTGTTTGTTGCAAGTCGGCACGATAAAACCGTCAGGCTGTTGCATATAAACATCCTCCAAAAGGTTTCCGTTAAGGAAAGCGGTTTTAACGTCCATCTGCCATATCTCGAAGTCGAAATATGCAGCTATTGCAAGCATTATCCGAATGGATTTAATCATGGCAACGGGTGAGAAGGTCTCGTCATAATCAATACCGTATTGTTGACGATACCCCTTCGCTACAAGCCTAGCTTTGTACGTTTGTACGTTGCCATCCATGTCGGTCTTCTTCTTGAAGATCCATCTGCATCCAATAGGCTTTACGCCTTCTGGTGCATCAACCAGTGTCCAAACTTGGTTGGCGTACATGGAATCCATCTCGGACTTCATGGCTTCTTGCCATAAAGCGGAATCGA
Organism: Zanthoxylum bungeanum; assembly: GCA_019454045.1. Lineage (NCBI taxonomy): Eukaryota > Viridiplantae > Streptophyta > Magnoliopsida > Sapindales > Rutaceae > Zanthoxylum > Zanthoxylum bungeanum. Next base: position 36,930 of record SKCR01050041.1, read on the forward strand.
TATTTCGTATCGCTTCCTCATACGTAGCCGGCTCATTATCCTCAATCAGATTAATATCTACATGAGGTGAGATCAGGAACCCATACCTCTCAGGTACTGTTCTGACTCTCTCCGACCTACGCGGTCCTTGTGTATGTGAAGTTTGTGGTACAGACTCATCCTGGACGGTCTGTTCTTGTTCCGTCGTTGATTCATTGCCAGGAACAGTATCACTACGATCTTCATCGAGTTCTACTTTCCTCCCACTTACCACTGCATTTATAAAATCCTTCTCAAGAAAAATGCTTGTAGAGCAACAAATACTTTGTTCTCTTGTGGGTGATAGAAGTAATATCCTTTGGTTTCCCTAGGATATCCTACAAAAAGGCATTTATCAGTTTTGGGTTCAAGTTTGGTACTTTCCAAACGTTTAACATGTGCCCAGCATCCCCAAATCTTCAGGAAAGAGAAACTTGGTTTCCTTCCTGTCCATATCTCATATGGAGTCTGTTCAACAGACTTCGACGGTACTTTATTCAAAATATAGCAGCACTGTTTAATGCGTATCCCCAGAAGGATATTGGTAGCTCAGTGCGACTCATCATTGACCTTACCATGTCCAACAAGGTGCGGTTTCTCCGTTCGGACACACCGTTTAATTGCGGTGTTCCAGGAGGAGTCCACTGTGAAAGAATACCATATTCTTCAAGTAATCTTGAAACTCATAACTCAAGTATTCGCCACCACGGTCTGACCGTAATGTCTTAATACTCTTCCCTGTTTGTTTCTCCACTTCGTGTCGAAACTCTTTGAATTTCTCAAAAGTTTCCGACTTGTGTCTCATAAGATACACATAACCGTAACGAGATGCATCATCTGTAAAGGTTACGAAGTAGTGAAATCCACCTCTAGCCTGGCTAGACATGGGCCGCATACGTCAGTATGAACGAGAGCTAACAGTTCTGTGGTACGTTCACCTTTACCGCTAAAAGGTGATTTAGGCATTTTGCCTAAAACAAGATTCGCAGACGTCATATGAATTGAGATCAAATTCGTCCAAGTACCCACTCTTCGAAAGTGTGGATATGCGAGTCTTGTTAATGTGTCCTAGACGACAATGCCACATATAAGCTTCATCTTTTAGATTACTCCTTTTGAGCTTTTTTGTTTGTCATTTTAGGAGATTCATTTATATTCAAAATATAAAGACCGTTATTTGCAACAGCTATGCAAATTTCTGCATCATTTTTATATAAATAACACCCAGTGTTTCTAAATACAAAAGTGTAACCCTGCTGGGTTAACAAGGATACAGATATAATATTCCTAGTTAAACTAGGTACAAAATAACAGTTTAAAAGTTTAAGTACATGCCCTGAGGGCAGTTCTAAAACAAAAAGTCCCTACGGCCAAAACAGCAACTGGTGTTTTTCCGACGACCCGTAGATCCATCTCCCCTGTCGCCAGCATCCTGCTATCATGCAGATCCTGCACATCAGTACAAATATGAGCACCACAACCAGAATCAAAAATCCAATTTTTAAAACTAGAAGTATTCATATTTATCTCAATAACAAACATACCAGAGGCGGTAGCCTTGCCACCCTTGCTATCCTCCTTCTGCACAATGCTTATTGGCAGTCACGTTTCCAGTGACCCCTTTTGCCGCAGTTAAGGCAGATGTCGCGAGATTTGTCCTTTGGCTTCCTAGAAGCCACTGTCAACTTGCCTTTGCCCTTCTTTTTGAACTTCCTCTCCTCGCACCTCCAATTGCCATGGGCCTAGCCTTTGGCGCATGAGAGGTCGATGCATAATGCGCCTCGCGCTTGCTCCCCTTTAGGAGTTCCCTTTCGGACTCCTTCAGCACGGACAACAACTCTCCAAGAGTGTCGTCAGTATCCATCAACTTATAGTTGATGATGATTTGTTTCCAAGTATCGGGCAGCGATTGTAATATCATATCAATCGTCAGCTCTGCCTCCAAGACAATGCCCATATTGGCTAACTCATCTATGTCAGCGATCATTTGAGTCCCGTGGGCCTCAACTGATGCGCCATCTGTCATCCGGGAGCGGAAGAGTTTCCTTACTAGCTCGTACCTCTTCATCCGCTTGTTAGTGCGGTGAAGATCACGCAATCTTGCCATCATGTTATAGGGATCCAAGTCCCTGTTTTGGCGTCTGAAATGCTGGGTCATTGCAGCTAGCATAACTGACTGAGCTTGGTCACAATCGTCACTATGAGTCTTCCATAACTCTAGCTCCAGTGGCTCAGTGGGTTTAGGCGGGAGAGGCCTCTGAATAGTATACAGTACCCTCTCAGCCCCAAGCACTATCTTGAGGTTCATTCCCAGTCGGCAAAGTTTGTCCCTTTGAAGACATTCGCCCATGATTATGTCGCGGATATTACCTTTGCCAGTCATCTTGACAACTATAGTCCAACTATAAAGTCAACGATGTTATGGGTACAGTCAAACTGTTACAAGTAAAATAACAATATATTAGTCCAACTAATCAAATAAAATATTGACGAAATAATTTTGAAAGACGAGTAAGGCTAATTATCTGAACGAGATTGCAAATTCAATAATAGCCTCCCACTATTTTCTTCAAGTTTCTAACCCTCTGTAGAGAACTCGGGAAATCGAATTTCCTAGTGGGCTAGGATCCCGTTAAATAACACACAACCTTGACTTTGGCCAATAAAAATTGTATGCTATTTAACTTAGGTAGATCTCCATGATCAATTGGATCTCATCCAATTCCTAGATCCGGTTAGGTGGACATCCAAGTCCGAAACATATGTATAATGCCAATGTAACCATTACATTTTCCTAACCCTATCCTCCGAATCATCTAGGCCTTGGCTTTGGCCAAAAACAAACCTAGTGATTCCAGTTAAGCGGGACCCATTGACGAGGAAAGTTTCGTAATCAATGTCGTTGGACAAAAAGTGATCTTGACTTTGGCCAATAAAAATCACGATTTGGACAAGACACCGATATGCAACAAAACTCTCATGATTCAAGTACATCCTTGATTGACAAAGGTCTTGACTTTGGTCAAAAACAAACCAATGCCAACTTCGGATCTTGAACAAGAACCATTCAATGGAAGGATATTCGCTTAATATAAATTGAGGGATTTTCGCGTAATTGGCAACCAATTTATTTATCTTTGTTAGGTCTCATCATCATACACCCTTAAGCATGCTTCTAAAACATCATAAAGCGCGTAAAGTAAATTAATAGTGATATGCGGATGGATATATAAACAACTTGTTCCTAGAACAAATCACTCCCTTTCCTCTCCCCGCTAGCACTATTCTACTTCTACCCAATTACATAATACAATAAGAGAAACCTCATTTACATTGAGGGGAATTAGGTGAGAAGAGAATACAAAGAGATAAGAGATAAGGCTGGACACGCAGGTCCAATTTATAAATTCCAAATTTACAATAATTTCTAAAATTACCCTTTCCCTTCTAATATCCATCCGATATACACTATTCATTCATCACATACATATATATTCAAACAAGACATGCTTCTACAACCAATCTAATCCAATTAATTAGTCTTTGTTAAAGTGATCATCCAATGTTCAAACAACGGTTTGATTTTGCGCGAGTCCAACTCGATTGAGAATAAGTACACAAGGTACGAATTCGCGAATTATATCGAACTACTTATTAAATCTAATTTAATTCGTATTCAATACTAATTCAATTATTTAATTCCAAATTAAATGTTTACACTTTTAATGTGCTTTAAAGACTTAGATTCTAAATCTAATCTTATTGGGCCTCAAAGCCCAACTAACATCCAATGTTGAATTTAATTCAAGTCAAATGGACTTAGAATTGATTTATTAAGGCTTGGGCTTTGGTCAATGTGGGTCAAACCTAATTACCAAGCCCAAATAAGGAATCACCCTTAAGTGCCATAAAACCAATTTTAAGCCCATAAGGCCCAATTAAATTATTAAAGCCCATTAATTAAATTTTAATATTCCAAACATTAAAGTCCAATTAATTAAAGTGTAATACCAAGATTAATGTATTAAACCAAATATTTCAAAAATACCCATTTAATTTATTAATCATCAATTTTTCAAAATAAATGTCCAACATTAATTTTAACAAAAATCAACTCCTTTCATGTCCTATGTATTCGGCCAAGGTGAGTTTTTTTTGTCGATTTGTTTTTCAATCCGATTGAATTATTAATCTACGTCCCGTACACAGTTCTAAGTCATCCAATGATCTTAAACACAAAAAATTTCAATCCACTCCAAGTAGCAACACATTCGGCCAAGGCATGAATTGGGGGAAAAATCATCCAATGCATTTTTCATAAAATTGATTCCATGTATCATCATTCTATATACATGTAAGCATTCTTATTAATCAAATTTCACAAGAATGCTTCAATCAATTTCACCATATCATTCGGCCAAGGTCAAAATTTTGGGGAAAAATCATCCAATGCATTTTTCATAAAATTGATTCCATGTATCATCATTCTATATACATGCAAGCATACTTATTCATCAAATTTCACAAGAACATGCTTTAACCATTTTATCACACCATTCGGCCAAGTTAAAATTTGGGGGAAAAATCATCCATGCATTTTTCATAAAATTGATTTCATATAACATCATTCTATATACATGCAAGCATACTTATTCATCAAATTTCACAAGAACATGCTTCAACCAATTTTATCAAATTTTAACCTAAAGTATTTCATGCTTAAACCTAGCTCAATGATACCATTGTTGGTTTCTATAATATGTCCAAACAAAGATTAAGCATGTGAAATACTATAAAGAATATATAAACATGAAGTATGGCGGAATCATACTTACAAACCTTGTGATGAAGAAGATGATCAAATGGTAGAAGCTCCAAGTTGTGGAAGATTCGGCCAAGAGGAGGAAGAAGACTTGAAGCTCCAAGCTTTTGTATTCCAAGCTCTTTGATGGTTTCCCTATCACCTCTTTTGATCCCTTGCTTGTGCTAGCAAAAATGGAGAAATAGAAGATCAAATCTTCCTTGCCCTTGTCAATGGAGTTCTCGGCAATTTGAGAGAGAAGAGAGATTTTGTGTAAAGTCTTAATTGATATTTTTTTTACCAAAAATCAATTTATATTTATGTATAATTTATTAAATTAATAATAAATCTATGACATAAACCATGCAATGGCTTAGAGTGTCAAACACTCAAACTCCATGCAAAGCCTTTGAGTGTAATGCACACTATCACCATGCAATGCCTTAGAGTGTTTTGTACACTATTAACATGCAATGCCTTATCATTAAAATAATGCATATAATGACAAGTGTCATGTGGGCCCCACACGTTCCCAAATGAAAGTGGGCCCACGTCCACTCACGCGTTCGGGTTCGATATTTCCGAAATACCGAACTTGCGTCGCGACGTTAATTAAATCGAATTTAAATAAACAATCGCGCCTAGCGAAATTATTATTTACGTCGCTAACGAATTATTTCTAAATTAACTCGTATGCCCGAATTAAAATCTAATTTTAATTTCGCGTCGAAATCGAATTTCAATTATTATATCGAATATAATAATCTTACTGATTAATTCCAAATTAATCGTTCTCTCTCTCTAAATAAGGCACTTTATCCAAGATAAAGTTTCTCCGTAATTAATCCAAGATTAATTAAATTCGAATCAAATATCATAGGTGAATCTTCGGAAGCGACCCAAGAGACCTCCGGATATTTTGGCAGTAAATACGGTCGTCGGATAATCCGAACACGTACGTACCTCGTACTACGTCTTTACCGATTCACAAGACAAGGTTGGCTTCTAGCAAAGCGCCATGCCTACCCAATTCTCAGAAATATTCTTATAGGAATATAAGATCTATATCAAGCGTAGTATACCGTAGTATTGCGTACATCGATCCAGTATCGGATGATCACATGCTAGGCCTAGGGCTGGAGATGTGTCTGCCCCGTACGAAACATATATCGGACATCAAGCAACTAGTCTCTTTAAATCGGACAATCCTGACCTGGTCATATTGTCCCGACGGTTGCAACCTTTTATAGAGTACTAGTTCTGTGCCCTGCATGATCATCACCTCCATATGTCTGAAGCGATACTTCCATCTTGACATCACATCCAGTACACTACGCTTCTCGATAAACCCAGAAGAGGTGTACACAGAACCGGTTAAGGTCCCCAACCACCAAAACCAAAGTTTACCGATTGTCGCAAGTACTAGCGATGTAAGTCTCAGGTTAAGACCATATACACCTACCCTGATGCGGCCTCCCATAGACACATAGACATACTACCAATGGGATTCCGCGGGGTCTATCCAGAGCGAAGCTGTTTTCCGTACCATCGGTAAAACACAACCTCCTATCGCACTTGCATAAGTATCCAATACTTAAATATATGAGAACTATGCCGTTGTGCCCTCACAACGTGCACAAGCGCAATACTAGCCTATTCCGCATATCGATGTCCAGTCTCGATAATACTACGCTAGGGATATTAAATGATTAAACCTTTATGGATTGATACTGTCTCATATCATCTCAATCCAGTACTAATCATATGGACTTTTGCCATTTTATATCAAAGTAAATAAAATTACAAAACGGCAACAAGGCAAAAATACATTCATTATCACATAGTTAATTTTGTACAATAATACAATATCATTTACAACATGACGCAAAAGGGATATGGGAACATATTTCTAACAGTAACGGGTAATACTGACGGAAGTTTCCAAACCGATAAAGAAAGACTGCAAGTCCGTAATCAGGGTACATACTTTGTGTTGAAAACGGAGGCAGTAAGCTGGAAATCTCCAAGCAAGAGAACTGTTGGGCCGATTCAACAATAGAAGTGGATTCTATCGCTGCAGTCTGAGCAGCAAAAGAGGAAGTGTGGATCCGTAAATTCCTAATTGATATGAGTAGTTCCGTTAGCAGCTGAGCCTGTTCCATTGTATTGTGACATAACGGGGCTATAACGCAGGCTAGGAACCACAGTCCATCAACGATCCAAGCAAGTTCTTCGACGTTCCATCTGATTCGGAGATCATACTCGTGGCGATGTGAAGATCGAGAAGTCGCATCAGAGGATAACATTGCAGATACGCTGACGAAAAGTTATTCTCAGCAAAAGTTTGAGCGACATGTACATAGTTCAGGGATTAGATGCTTGAGTGACTGGCTATAGGCCAAGTGGGAGATTGTTAGACAATTATGACCGATAGCGTCACTATTTGTAAAAGACATTATGGGTTTTTGTACAAATTAATTATGTATCAATGGAAATTGCATTTTACATTTTGTAATTTGATTACTTAAATATATAAATGATAAAGTCCTATGATTAGATCCGTTTTATAAGATATGAGACAGTATCAATCTATAACGGTTTAATCATTAAATATCCCTAATCGTAGTATTATCGAGACTGGACATCGATAATGAGGAATAGACTAGTATTGCACTTGTGCGTGTAATGGAAGCGTAACATCATAGTTCTCATATATTTAAGTATTGGATACTTATGCAAGTGTAATAGGAGGTTATGTTTACCGATGGTACGGAAACAGCTTCGCTCTGGATAGACCCCGCGGAATCCCAATGGTAGTATGACTATGTGTCTATGGGAGTCCGCATCAGGGTATGTGTATTTGGTCTTAACTTGAGACTTGCATCGCTAGTACTTGCGACAATCAATACGCTTTGGTTTTTGTCGTCCAGGACTTTACAGGTTCTGTGTACGCCTCTTCTGGGTTTATTGAGAATCGTAATGTATTGGGTGTGATGTCAAGATGGAAGTATCACTTCAGTCATATGGAGATGATGATCATGCAGTATACAGAACTGGTACTCTAAATGGTTGCAACCATTGGGATAATATGACATAGTCATGATTATCCGGTTAAAGAGACTAGTTGCTTGTAATCCGATATATACTTTGTACGGGGCAGACACTATTCCAGCTCCAGGCCTTGCATGTGACATCTGATACTGGATCGCAGTACGCAATACTACGTATACTACGCCTGATAAAGATTATATATTCCATTAAGAATATTTCTGGAGAATTGGGTAGGAACGGTGATTTGCTAGAAGCTAACCATGTCTAGTAAATCGGTAAAAACATAGTACGAGGTACGTACGTGTTCAGATAGTCCGACGACCGGATTTACTGCCAACATATCCAGGGATCTCTTGGGTCACTTCCCGAAGATTCACCGATGACGTATGATTCGAGCATAATTAATCTGGGATTAATTACGGAGAGATTTTATCTAGGATAAAATACTATTGAAGAGAGATAACGATTAATTTGGAATTAATCGATAAAATAATATATTCGATATATTAAACGAAATTACATTTCGACGCGGAATTAAAATTAGATTTTAATTCCGGCAAACGAATTAATTTAGTATTAATTCACGAGCGACGTGAATAGTAATTTTGCTAGGCATAATTATTTAATTAATTTGGTTTAATTACGTTGCAACAGAAAGTTTGTTAATTCGGAATTAGCGAACCCGAGCCCGGGATGTGTTGAGGGCCCACTCGGATTTTGAATCAAGTGGGGCCCATATGTCACATCACTTGTCACTTTAGTTACTTTTGGTGATGGGTTTTGGTGAGAATTATGATAGCTTGTAATTCACTCAAGTTGATGGCATGAATGACTAATACCAAATATTTGGTATATCATTTTTGTTAGTGATCCTAGAACATGCCAAGGATCTAATAAGCAAGAAAAGGTGTTCATAAATTCATTTAAGTTGTGGAATTACTTACATTGAATGGATTTGAGCTTTAAAATTTTGAATGAAGATCTCCAAGATCCAACCTTTGTGTTGATTCCAAGCTTTGAGTTGTTTCCCTATCACATTTGT